>JBAMIG010000019.1:10734574-10746874 GCA_037177335.1 Kiunga ballochi
TATTGAAAAGAAGGCTTGTTCGGCTATTTTAATATACACAGTTAACATGTATTTAATAGTTGATTGGAGCAAAAGGACACAGGATTTTTGGTGATAAAGGAGTAGGCCTATGTTTTATCACTTTTTTACTTATACTTTATCAAAGGATATAAAACACTACCGTAAAGCTAGTTTATAGCTTCTGCATTCATATAATTTCTGAGGGAAAGACATTTTTTTAAAATTATTCCGTAGCTCGAGACACACTGTTTAAGTCTACATATTCAACATATGGGAACTGGTTAGGAAAATGGCTACCTCATGACAGCAAGAAGAGGCTGTCCTGTGCTGGCAGGGTAATTAGTAAACAGAATATTATCTGTTTTTGCAGTCCAAATCTCTTAACAATGATTAATGTGAGATTAATCTCCTCTCAGTCCTAATAGAACTGGTTTCATCTGACTCCTGTAATTTTTTTGGCTTACGAACAGTTCATCAGTCTTTTGTAATTCCATAACTCCATGACAGCACGAAGACATCCAGGAAGAGATAAATAATATCATTTACAGTTCGAGACCCACATGAACCTGATCCATGTGGGTTTCTTCCTTTCTTCATTCAAATGGACATAAAGAAAGTGTTACCAAACAAAATGGCTGGAGACAGACTAAAAAGTAATTACTGAGATAAGTTTTACAAAGGATGTTTACCAGCATGTGTGTAAAATTACATGTATTCAAAGGACATCTGGCACTGCTGGAGTATGGTAGAGGAGACCCTGTCACATACGAGGCTGCCACTGAACCACACAGCCCCCCCCCTCTCTCTCTCACTTTCTCTCTTTTTGTTGCCCCTCAGCTATATTTCTGTCTTTCCTCCCATGTTATTTTTTTATTTTTCCCCTGTTTTTTGCAACAAATGGCATGTACATGTCTCCCATTTCCTGCCAGTCATATTGCATAAGCCTGCACTGCTGCCTCACAGCAAAAGATTGTTGTGGAAGTGGCTATGTGCTTGGTTTTCAAAGTGCTGCGTAACACCGCTATGTTGAGGCTGCATCCCCCAGCGTCAGCTTGGGCAGCCCACACTGGCACAGAAGCCGGATCACAGCTATGACACCCCTATGTATCTTATTCAGACATAGAGAATGAGGCTAGTGAACCGAAGAGCCCCCCCAACATTGGCCTCTGCCTGCACCTGCAGATCCAACTGATGGTTGGAAAGTTGGAGGAAAAGGGGGAAGTATGTCGGAAGTTAGAGGAAACCTAAATTCAGTGTAAAAATAAAGCAAAAGACAGGTGGAGCCTCAGCAGACATAAAATAAGAGAAACTTGCCCAACTGAAACGACAGTGTTGTTATCCTTGTGATGGTTGAATTCTTTGAACCACGCATGGAGGGAAGAAGACTGAATAGTGGTACCAAAGGGCCACAAGCCCCCCTGTGGTTCATTCAGACATTCATAAGATGAAACCGTTTTATGGACCTCTCTCTTTTATAAACCCTTGCTTTTGTGTCTATTAGTGGAGGTGAAAATAGAAAATAGTGTTACGGTGGAATAAGTGAGTGTTTGCATGAATCTGAGTGCCAGTCTACAACTTAGTAACTTAAATATCTGTTGATAACACAGTAGATGTTTTTCTTACCCAAACACAGTCTGATAACTTTTTCTGTTTGCAAGGATTTAAGGTGTTTACAGATATTCTCAACTTCTGGAAAAACAGCTCTTCTCCCCTAGTGGGGCAGCCATCTTTAATCCAGTAAAGAACACAGGGATTTGTTCGCCCCTGGTCTGCCTGAAAGCTCTTTGGAAACCTTTCAGCCGTGAGAATGGGGGCTTGGGGTTGCAGGTGTGGGTTCTGCTGTCTGTAACATTGCAGGAGGGGCTGAGGACAGTCTTTGTGAATTTAGTTAATCTAATTTCAGCTTTTTTCCCCTGCAGGCTTTTACTTAAACCGCTGCCTCTGTTTCAAACATCAGTCCAAGCTGGTGAAAGTTTCATGTGCTCCTAATGAAGATGTGCCTTGTTTAGGTTAATACAAGCCTCAGGGGAAGAATAAAACTGGGAGCCTCCACTTAAATCTTATTTTCAGATCCAGTCTTGAGGGTTATATCCAATCTGAGGTAATTCACCATGTGCTGAAACTTTATTTATCTTAATAAATCTAAATGTGTTTTGTCTGTTATTAGGGTTATATTAAACAGAAAGGTCAGCTAGAAAAGGTCTATTAAAGTCATCCTTAATACTATGTAAACCAATTTAAACTTAATGGTATTTATCAAAGGACAACTTGAAACAGAGGCTATTGTGTTGAAGCTGATTACAGAATGCAAATGAACCAGTTAAAGCTTTTTTCCTTTGTCATTTCACACCCCTGATTAACTCACACTGATGCTGTTGATTATCAAATGTGAATTACCTCATTAGGGTGCATCTTTGAAGTCGCTCCAGAACATCATCAAGGTCTCATAATCCTTTTTTAATGGATCAGTGAGTAGAACAGTGCTTTAACAAAATGATTAATGTCACACCCTTTCTTGCCTAATGTTCCCTGTATTGCAATGAATTGACGGAAATTTGGTTAATTTCTTCAGGAAATGCCGCAGTGAGGGTGTTGATAAGAAATTCAAGGCCCTCGTATCTATGCTTTGCCTTTTCTTTTCTCTTTATCTTACTCTTTCCTTAGCTTTGTAATTTTACTGTCTTACCCTCTGCCCTTTTTCTAACTCAAGGCAATAGGTGGTGAGGGGCAGGAATGCAGCAAGGGGACTGTAAGGATTTATCACACTAAGGTGTGAGGGCTCCTGTGCCTGCAGATGTAACGTTTTAGTGCCAAAAGCATTCCCACCATGGAGCCAATACAGAGTTTTATTGCTTTTCTAGCTTTATTCCTAAGACCACATACTATGTGGCTGCAGGGAGAGGAATGAGAGAATGTCAATATGTTGAAGGTGAAGTGGTTTGTGTGTGCACGAGTGTGCACAGGGATTTCAGTGTGAGATTTTATGGGAGAATATGGGCAAGTTATTACAAAACCTATATAAAACAGTATTTATCCATCTTTTTCTCCCTCTGCTGCTTGCATTTAAACATACCCTTGTTCTCTCTCTCTCTCCTGCCTCCCTCCCTTTCCTCCCATTTCCACTCCTCTCACTCTTCCTGCCCTTCTACCCTGCCTCTCAGGTTACGATGACTGGGGTTTTTCTTGCTCTTGTCTCGTAGTGTCTGTGTGGGGTGGGGGTGGTGATTTTTGTGTGTGTTTTGTGTGTCTCCCTCTACGCAGTGCTTCGTCCTTGTCCCTGCCTCCTGGCAGCGAGGAGCCACCCAGCAGCCGGTCTGTGATTGGGCAGGGGAGCGGGCTTCTTGACACAGCGTGGCGCTGACTTCTCCGGGACGTGTTTCAACAGATGGTCGAGGTTAGAGAGTGTCATCACATCGGAGAGAGGATTAGAGGAGAGAGGTTGTCTTCCAGGAGCTGTGTGGTCCCCCTCCCCTCCTACTCTTAAAGCTAAAATCCCAGCTCCAAGACATAAACCCCTCCATGAGCGAAGGGAGATCCGGTGAAGAGCGTGAGGATAGAACCAAGAGAGGAATCATTGCCTTGCCTCTCACTCAGCCAGCTCTTTGCTCTCCTGGCTCCCAGGTAATGCACAACTTTCTCACCTTTTACAAAAATGTTTCTACTATTTTCCACATTTCACTGCTGCTTTTTGAAATGTGACTTGTGTTTTTGTTTGGCTAGAAGTACACGTGTTGCAGTTTAGAGACAGGAGCAGAGGACTATATGAAGAGATTTGTAGTTGTGGTGAGCTGCGCTGTTTCTGCACTCAGTCTGTTGCCTGTACAGCAGTTCTCTCTCTCTCTCTCTGTGTGTGTGTGTGTGTGCAGGATTTCATAGTTTCCCCCTGAATGACAGGAATTCCCTCCATCGCAAATTCCTCCGTCTCAGAGGATTAGAGGGCAGCACATTCCATTAATGTCATTTTTCTCTTTAAATGGATGAGCATTCACCTGTTAGGTTTTCGTTTTATGAACACAGTTTTTGCAAAATGAGCTGCAACTTTTGCAGATTTATGGAAAGTTTTGCTTTCATGCAAACAGTATGTTCTCTTTTGGTTTGTACTCTAACTAGGGTCCACAATTTGGTTATTTTTGTTGTATATCCAAAATCTATTTTCCCTTTATCTTTGGCATTTCCCCTTTCAGATTTAAAATGCATTTTTTTTCCCACATACTCAGAAGTGTATGCTAAATTTAACATCCTCACACGTCAGCCCTGATATATGTGTAGGCTATGCGTGTATTTATGTATAAAATAAATCTTATTTATGTCAGCAGAGCTAAATGGATGAGCTGCTGAGGAGCTTTTTCCGGGGCAACTGTCAAAGCTAAGCGTAGAAGCAGACACTCGGGGAATGTACACCTCACTTTAGCTATTTAAGTCAAGTCAAGTGAGAAGGGAAACTTGCCAAAGTGGGAACATGATGTATAGTATTTATACTCAGCGCAGGGCACCGTGTATGTTTGCAAGGTGTTTGTAAATGGATATTGTGCAGCTGTGAAACGCAGTCAGGCTGAAGGGAATAGTTTGCATGGGTGAAAGCTGCTGTTGTGTGAATTTGTGTTTACCTTAGTAAACCAGCCATATCTGCTCTTCCTGCGTACTACTTATAGTATTTAACAGTGCAATATATTGCAATCATCTGCTGCCTTAAAGCCGGTATTGTTTCACACACAAATGGCTTGATTGTGCTGATTAATGGAAAAATGTCAAATCTTTGCTTGTTAAATTCCAGATTAAAATTCCACATTAATTAGAAAGATTTGGGATTTTGACATCTAGATTAAAACTTCTTGCTAGTAAAAATGATTTTGCTGTGTGTGGTAGAATACTAAATTTCCGCTTCTTTTAGAGACTAAGTGAATCGTTTAGAGACTAAGTGAATCGTTTGACTCTGTTCTTTACTTTGTGTCAGATCAGTGTGCTCATTCACCGGTTCACAAAAGCCAGAGCATTTATCCTCGTGACCTAGATTTCCTAAATGGCTAAATTATAGTGTGATTTCATTCAAAGGCGATTGCTTGTATCAGACACAATTACTGCAAAAACGCTGGCTAACATTTTAGAACTCTGGCTGTGTCGCTGTTTGTGACTGAATATCGAGTCTGGAGAATGATGTAGAACTCTAAACTTTCACTATTGACACAACTGATCTGCAAAGCCGCCACCTCTCTCGAGTTTCCTCCAACAGGGGTTTGGAGTCGGTTTCCGATCAGCCTGCTTAGGGCAAAGCAAAGGAGCTTGGGGGTGTTAAAAACACTGTACTTCCTGCCAGCTTAAAGGAAAGAGATCCTTTAAACAGTTTTATCTCCTCAGTGCTATAAACAAGAACACAAGCAGCTGCTTCAAATAATTTGGGTGGGGGGCTTGCCAAAACAAACATTGTTCCAGTAGCAGCTTTGCCATTATTCCATGTGTGTGTCTGTATATTTGAAGGTACTAAGTAAGGTAATTTGGTTCTCCGATAAAGATGCTGAGTGACAGAGTAATGGAATAAGAGGCAACACCAGTGTTTGGGGTTTAAACTGTTCTAATGAACAATAGCAGCAATGGGAATCAGAGACTCTCCCAGGCAAGTGACACCTCCTGAGGAATGAGGCTGAAAGACATGACAGACAATTTCAAAAGATGTATAGAAAAGGCATCAAATGCTTGTCTCTACAACCTTTATACGTTTTCAACCTGGCAAAAAAAGTTGACCTTTGCTAAATTGGACTGCAATTATCCTGCATCTTGCCTAGTTAACGGGACTAAGTAGATTAGGCAAAATAAGGTCAGTTAAGTGTCTGAGTTCCCAACATTATAGTTGTCTTGGTTGCTGTAGATCAGATTTTTTGCAGATAACTTTTTTACTCTTAGAAGATCAAAAAGCTGTGTATCGATTTTGAAATTTGATCTAAAGTTGACAATCAGTGGAGGGGTCAGCAACTGGATTTGGCTTGGGTCAATGTGGGCAGCATGGTGGAGTAGTGATTAATACTTCAGCCTCTCAGTAAGAATGGAGACTGTAAAGCAGGATACTTGCATACCGTATGTTCCATATGTGGGTTTATTTTTCCGCTGTTTAACATTGTGTGGGCTTTTATGTCCTATACTGTTCAGTGGTGGATGAAAGTGGGTCAGGGAGATGTTACAATTTAACCTGGCTGCATTTAAGAAGCAGATGCTTTACCAGGTGAACTAAAAACGTGCCTACACGAACATTCAGCTCCAACAAAACTAGTTATTTTTCTAGTCTTTCCGTCTACTAGTTTTAATGTAGAAGTTCAACAGTTCTTTGACTTTAACTGTAGTACTATGATCTGTTGTATTAATCATCTATGAAAACTCTTGCAGAAACAGCTGTTAAACCTTCTGACTTTAAACTGAGCTTGGGAGGCTGAGAGGAAGAATAGGTGCTGCTTGCTTTGGTGTGACCTCCCTTCCCTTTACCCCGCTGTGGTACAGCAGACGCAGGATTCTGCTGGAACTAGAGCTGTGTGGTGTTCATCGCTAAAGCTTGTAGCAAAACATTCACTAAACAGACAGTTTCTTACAACCAACTTCCTTTGCTCTCACCTCTCTAGCTCAACTATTCTTAAAGGGGCCACGCTCTTCTTTAACAGTGCAATCAACAACACCACGACTGTGCGTTGACAAGTAACTATGCAATCTCTTTTTATCAATATAATCTGACAGGCCACACTATTTTTGGCAGGCAAACTTTTGCCCACGGGCCACCAGTTACAAACTGCTGATCTAGTGTGATATAATAAACATTAAAAGGTTATTGGCTCCTCTGATTTCTCCCTGGAAAATGCAAAAAAATAGTGGTGAATAGTTGTGTATGCGTGTGTTCTCTCTTGTGTGCCACATTAAGAAAAGATATCCAAAAACCACCCTCTTCTCTAGCTCTTGTTTATCTCTTCAGCATAATGATAGCATTTCTTATACAAGCATGATTGCAGAGTAGCACTGAGCTAGATTACTCCTTCCATCACAGCAAATGACCAGTATTTCAACAGGCAGCATATTTTGCATCCTTTCATTTATGTGGAAGCAAGAAAGACTATCTTTATGAGTCAGACACTTTCTCAGTTGCTTGATGACCTTACTGTTTGAACATTACATTGTAGTTTCAATCTATTCGATGTAACATCCTTTTAAATGTAAAGCAAAGTTGACTTTTGAGGACATGTCTTTGAGCACGGATGTAAACAAGCTCCACACTGCATGCATTTATTTGGATGGATTTTGGACCCCACAATAGCACCCCATTTGTTTGTTCAGCCTGTCATTTAAGTGTGAAAGGTCGGGGCATGTAAACAGCACATCCAGTTCATCTTTGGAAGGAATTCCTCATCATCTAGCCTTTGATCCTTTACTTAGAATGCTATAAAAAAAAGAAGAAGCTGCAAACCAGACATACTCAGTGCTATCTTGTTTTGAGTGTCTTCTTTTTCTTTTTATTTTCATAAACAAAAGATTTAACTAATGGTTTAAGTGGTAAGAAAGTAGGAAATGAGCCCTGACCTCTTTAAATATGGTTGTATAAGTTATACCCCACGACATGTGGGAGGGATTAATTGTTGTGGCTAAAATGCACTTTAATAAGGTTTGAGTACGAGGAGATTTGTTTGTTTTTTTTTCTTTCTTTCTATCATTCCACAGCAGCTTTTGTTTAAAAGCTTGTAGCTGCAGCTGAGGCTTAAGTAGGAGAAAGGGAGAGCTAGGTCAAAAGGGGGAAGTGGAGGTGGGATAAGATACAGAGGAGGGTAGGATGATGGAGAGGTAGGTGCCAAGGCGTGGTAAAGTGGTAAATAAAGTAAGGGTATAGAGAGGCCCAATGAGAGCGAGTGATCTTGTCATGTGCATGTCCCCACACGTGCTCGAGGTGAAAACACCGGGACAAATAATCTCCTTTTGACATGCATGTATAATAGGACAAACCTGGAAAAAGCTATGTACACATACACACACACATACACACACTATCCACAAGCTTGCCCCCTCTGTCCTCCACCTCCCAGAGGGCTGGACTGTCCCTGCTTTGTCATGTCTCTTGTCCAAAAATCCCCTCCCCAGGGAGAAGCAATCTGTTTTAGATTTGAAAGAGAAAAGAGCCGCTCTGTATCACGTACAATTAAGAAGCCGTCAGAATGCGTCTGCCCAAGTTTAGAAGGAGAAGTGCTGCCACTGGGGGGTTGTCCCTTTCATCCACCGCCTTTCCAGAATGGAGATAATGGGGTGGGAGGGATAGGAGGGTAGTTTGGGGGGCAGTAGGACTGAATGTGTTTCCTCGTCCCTCCATCCCGCTCCACAGCCTAACTAATAGAAGCCAGCATGCGTTTGTTTCAGCTCTTCTGCTCCCTTTCATTCCTTCTCCCCTGGAGCGGGCAAGTACATTCAGCTTCTGCCAGTACACCCCGCCTCTGCTTGTGCATGTCCAAGTGTATGTACATGCACAAGCACTCATAAGTGTGGACTTGGCCATGTGCTTCTCGTAGCCTCTAGTCCTGTTTGCCCTCACTTGATCAGCCTGACATGGCCATATGGAACTTGAAAGGCTGTGTCTCTGAACAGCAACTTTGTTTACAGTGAGAATGTCTTGCCTTGCATTATGCATTCAAAATCTGCCCATGGCAAGTTCAGCTGAGTTTGGTCAGTATCTCTTGAACATGTAGGGATGATGTATTGACTGCATTCCTTTTTACTGTGACTTGAATACAAAGGAAGAGCTGTTTGGATGAGTAAGCCTCCCTTTTTATCTTCTTTTTTTATATTTTCTTTTAAAAAGTTCATTAGACTTTGTGCAGATATTTTCAGTTTTTTTTAAAGTGCACAAAGATGTGGAATCTTTGCCAAGAAGACTGAAGTTAATTGAATTACAAATGACTTTAATGCATGCTTTAGAAAGCCACACACATAGCCTGGGGCAATGGAAAGGAGAGCTCCTCTGCGTACAAATTACAGGTTACATGTCTGTCTCTGCTCAAGTCTGACTGATGCTCTTTCTGACTGTTTGAGTGACGGCTACACACACTCCGAACACACAATACCCAATTCCACTCATCCATATGTGGCCATGGGTATAGAGGGGAGTGCCAAACAGGCGCAGGTGCAATCAGATGAATACTGTATACATTTTTATGAGTGGTATCATGTTTGTGCACAGCAGTCATGGATGAGTTTGTTTATGGCGTGCAGGGTCACACAGCTAAGTTCTCATGGTCTATGTTTGTCTATGGTTCCCAGAGAATATGCCTACACATGCTCTACATTTTAGGGGTGTTTAGTTTCATGTGTCACCAACAGTGTTGCATTCAAGAGCCTGCTTGAAAAATGGTAATTTTTAAAGGACACAATTCAAGAACCTTTCTTTCTTTTTTTGCAGAGGGTTAGCCAAGGTTGTTTCGATTTATTTAAGACATTATTAAATAGGGCACACTGGGCTTTCAAAAGGATTATTAGCATGTCATTTGGTGACTGGTGAAGACAGACTTTTTCACATGTGGTTAAACTTAAAGACTTTTTTCTTCTTATAGAAAAAAAACTGTGGTCATTAAAAGAAAACATCACTCATACTTAGTGAATCGGTGCTCTTGAACGTTCTCCTCCCTTCTCTCAGTGCCACCACACTGATGATTTCATGGAAAAGAAGTCAGTCTATTTTATTCTTGACAATTACCTCAGTGGAAACCTATTGAAGCAATTTGCCAAAGCTCTCTTTTGTGGTAAAAGGAGTGATTTGTCCGGGGTATATTTGACGCGTCAAGGAGACAAGAAAGCCACCCATGAGCGTGCAGTATGCTCTCCTCCCTTTAACTCTGAACTCTGATAGCGTGTTTGTGATGGAAGTGTGGATTTTAACCCAAAAAAAACCCATATAAATTAAATGCATTTTATTCCTTTGAGGTTGTCTGTTGTTAATAGTTTCCATTCATGGACCAGGACAGACCCAACGAGGGAGAATTTTGCCTTGGGCCCACATCCTGTAAGTGCTTATACTGATTGGGATTTCATGTTTTCAGATCACACTATAAATCAGAAGAGTGGGTTCTCTTTCGTCCACCCTCCCAAATCTCCTCCCCTAACTTTCTTCCTCCTCCCTTACCATTTTCCTCACCTTCTTGGGTTGTAAATTAGCTTTTCCACTCGTTAAATTCAACTTCACTTTCAGAGCAAGCCTCCTGGTTATATTAGTATTTTGTGTCTACATGTGATCCAAGACGGAGTGAAAGATGCTGAAATAGTGGTTTTGTGTTTGAGGGGGTGCCATAAAGTTTGTTGATTGACTCCTTGTTTCTGTTGTTGAGGATGCCAATTATTCTGGTTAACATTTGTCAACACAGGCCTAAAATTGTTAAGTTTCCATCAAGGTCCTGAACATAATGATCCCATGTGAGTCAATCCAGTCTCTCCTAACGACACTAAGCCTAATTAGTCTGCGTCAACGGTGTGGCATTTTAGCTTGGATAGACATAACCACGCGAAAAAGAAAAGCAAGCTGTCCCTACTTTAGCTAAATAACCCCCCACATTCAGGCCAGCAAAACACACGCACACCCAGATACAAATAAATAATACTTTCTCTATTTTACAACAACTTTTTGTATCTTCTAATTATTTCTGTCGTAAGAAGCTAAAAAACCCACTGGTGGTTTTGAACAGGCTCTCCATTGGTCTGCAAATCATGCTGACTTTGAAGTATTTCAAACCAGGATTCATTTAATTATACATAAAGACACAGTCATGATATTGATGGGGTGGCCTGGTAACTTTGGCACTACAAAGGGTCTCATGTCTGGTATGAAAGAAGCATGAGGGTTTTTACTAATGTGCTCATTCCATGTTAACATTTCACTGAATTGAGGTCATTCTTCTTCGTTAAAGTGGTCTGCATTGCACTCAAACATGCTGCACACCAGTCAATGAGAAACTTATTCATCTAGGAGTGATGGTGCCCCTGCGAAAGCAAGTTGTGTAGCTATAAACCCTGTGAAACATGTAGTCAGTGATCTCTTCTACCCATTTTGCATTTGAATTTCTCCCTAGAATTTAGTCATACATCTTAAACCAAGTTGGTCAAACAAATCAGCAGAGTTAAGAGTCTGAAAACAGCTAAGTTTGAGCTTTTTCCCAGTGTCTACCCACAGCTGAGTGAATGCACAGAGACAGAGCTTTCCTTCAGTCAGGTTGTGTGGCTAACAGGCGAGTCTTGGTGGGTACAATGAGGTGCCCTTGGACTGCTGGGCACACTGGGTCCCAACACAAGCCCTTCTCAGAGTAAAATTCCCCCGTTGGCCAGCATGGCAGCAGACCAACTACATTCCCTTGGATTACAGAAATATTTGGACAAACTTCAATATTAATTTAAAATCTTACCATAATCATTTTTTTCTTATGAACCAGAGGTGAGTGCATTCAGATGGCTTTTAACCCCTTAATGCCTGAATTAAGAGTAACTGGGCAGAGACATCTCATTTTTAAAAATTAAGGACTTTATTTGACCCTTTAACTAAATCTGAAAAGATAGGCTATTTATTTTTTCCATATATTTACTATTTATTACCATGGAACAAGTAAAAATTATTACAGTGTAATCTCCTGCTGTCTGATGGTCAACAGGGTCCAGGAGACCAGTATCATGTAGTAAAAAGCAGCATTATGAGTGAAGTTTCTGCCATAAAGTGATGCAAAATGTCTCAGAAACAGTATGTATCAAATATGCGACATCATAAGGGGTAAAAATGTCACAGGTCTGAGCAGCAGCAGCCCAAACCTTTAAGGGACCCAGAACAGAATTGGATCTTTGGGACCCCCAATCACCACAACACTACTAATAATCAAATATTAGTGGTGCTCGATCTTTTTATACTAACTAAAATGTAAATGATCCATTCATTTTCATTGTTTTTAATTGGGTAACATGATACCAGTATGGGTTTTAACTTAAATGGGATCAGTTTGGCATTAATTTGCACTTTTAATTTTAAAAGTAATGAGTGTGTCATGTTCAACTAGTCTTTGAAAGTAACAGAAAACATCAGCAACTTACATTAAGAGTAAAAAGCTTAATCGGCTTAAATGCAAAATGTAATCTCTCAAAACCAAGTAGATTAAATCTGTAGCAGATTTCTCCTCGACTTGACAGAGCCAGTAGCCTGCAACAGGATTTAAGTGGGCATTTTTGCAACAATGACAACAATTTGTAAAAACTCAATTATTTATATATATATATATATATATATATATATATATATATATATCTTTTTTTGTCTCT
>JBAMIG010000019.1:10747188-10782731 GCA_037177335.1 Kiunga ballochi
ATCTTTAACCTTTTTTTTTTTTTTTATCTTTATCAAAGTCTCTTGAAATTTCTGGTGCTTTAGTACTGGGATGCTACCATTGGGCCACAGGCAGCCACTCAGCTTGCTTCTGTCTTGGGCTAGTCTGGTTTTCAGAAATGAAATGGTTTACTTCCAGCTTTCTCCTTTACAATGTTTGTCAGCTCATCTGATGTCCTGTGATGCAATGTACCCCTGCTCCATAATTTCAATTTCCTTCTCTCCTCAATGTTTTCATGATAAATTAAAAGACCAAAAATAATGCTGCTCTACAGCAAATGTCTGTGATGGACTGGCGACTGCCTCTCGCCCAATGATTGCTGGGATAGGCTTCAGCAGCGACTGATTTAGATGAAGCGGGATGGATGGATGGATGGATCTATCTAGCATATGTTCACAGATTTGACTAAATCTCAAGAAGTTAAATAAGCAATCTATTTGGCTGGATATTTGAAGTGGGAGGATTTGAACTGCTTTTAATTAGTTATTGTCCTTAATAGCGAGATGTTTTATACATGACTGTTTTACTTTAGGGGAGCATCTGGTTGGTGTTTGTCTTGCATCTTGTTTTGGGAATGTGAACCCTCTCACCTCCAAACTCCACGTTAACTTGAACAGGATCCCGTTCTGTGGGCAGCTGTATTATACTTTGGTGGACAAACATGCCGCTGTAAAGGCAATGTGAATTCATGGCAGTCATTCAGTGTGTATGTGTTTCTGTGTGTGTCTTTTTTTCAAACACAAGACCTCTTTTATCTTTTTTCTGCTATTTTTCAGTGACAGTTGATAAATGTATTGACTCTCACTGCTGACTGAGCCGAACTTAACCCAGATGTTACCTATTTGCCATTACTGAAATAAAAATGCAGGACAATTATAGCCAGACCTTTTACAAGACTTTTGCTGCTTTAATTCCTTTGAATTGAGCCACCCCACTTCCCCCTTTTTTACCCATGTGTGTGGGTAGCCTCAGGTTGCTGAGGTTAGGTTAAACAAGCCACCATCAAAGCCATATCACCACTACAGGTCGGAAGAGGGTCAGAGCGCAGCAGAGTGCGCGGTTTGAGGCCCCTACTGGAGGGCACAACTGCCAACCAGCCAAGTACTGCCGCCCTGCATGGTTACAAAAGCAACAGATCTATTATGTTAGGCTTCTCTCGGTGCACCAAGCACAGATGTCTGCATATCCACACCAAATTACCAAGCAAAGCACCGTGGTTCCTAGCGAAGTAAGCACGAGAACTGTTTTCCACAAGTAAGGGAAAAATGTTGCTATCACATGAAAGTAAAGATTAGTAGGGTGTTGAGGTGCGCTAAAAGTTCCTTGAGTTGATGGCCAATAATCTGAAAATTGCATGTCTTTTATGTATCTTGCAGCTGTTTGTCTGAAAAGTCTATAGTAGCCTTTGTGTTTCATTCCTTTGAACCACAGGCCATTTTATGTTTTTCCCATCCATCCCCAATATTCTCCTAGAAGCGTACCCACGATGAGTAAGGTACAGGCTCATTTAAAGAGCCATTAGTGCTAATCCTTCCGAACAATGAGGAAGCAGAAACAATGAGCTCCCCAGTATTCTGGCGGTCTCTGGGAATAAAGACTTCTTGTCTGGTTCACAGATGTATTGAAGACACCTGTTGTACTTATATCACACTGCATGATATAAATACACGACACACTGGAAATGAAGAGTTCATTGAAACGACATGAAAAATTATGTCGAGTTTTCTCAAGAGGGTTAATTAAAATTAGAAAGATGCATTTAAAATCACAATCTGGAGGAAAGTTGGAAGTCATGGCCGCAATGGGTTAAAATGTTGAGAATTCAGCTTCGTAATAACTTTCAGATCTCATAATCTGCACCGTGTTCCTGGTTGACTTGCCTCTTAGGATTGTATGCATACAATAATATTTGGAGCTGGATGATCTGTTCATCTGCTGCCTGTATCCCAAAGTTAGCATAGAGTGGAAGGTCTGAGTAACACTCAGCAAGATGTGTACTAAACAAAACACACACAAGTGAGCGTGTGTGAACACACATTTAGTTAATTCTTCACATTAATCTTGACAAACAGCAGCGATCTAATTAGGAGTTTCTTGTCGTATAAATCCTGTCGGCTTTAAAGCTGCTGCATTAGTTTGTGACGTGCATATTTAACACAGGCCCATAAAATGTTTATTCTGTTGAAGAGAAACCAGAATATAAAGGTTTGTAAAAAGCCTAAATTTGTGTATCTTCACTGGTCACATCACTCGGCTCGCTCTACCAGCTTCTGGTGACTTTGATTTGAGAGTCTAAGGGTGTGACTTAAATACTTGCTTTACTCTGATGACAGGATACATTTGGATGGATGGCTGTTAAATTATCTTTAATTAGGAGTTGCTAGAAATCTTTTGGTTTAAAGCAGACTTCACATGACCTGATGAGGAAAAACGATCAGGTGAAACTAAGTTGGGAGTAGAGTTGGTAAAAAGAAAGGAGAGGGAAGGGGGTCGTTTTGCCTCTACATCTGCAGTCCTCATCCTATTGGTTGCTCTGTGTTGCACTAAATTAGCCCTGCAATCTCAGTCCTTTCAGACAGTATAGCTATTGATTCCACTGTAGCTAACCGCATCGGCACCACAAGGTTTGAATCAGACACCACAATGAACCTTCTTGTGTGTTTTCGCTGGGTCACATGAAGAGGCTATTGCTTGGAATCACTGGCATGTAAAATTGAATTTGCACTAGGTGCTAACATTACACTCGCTGGCTGACTTGCTTACGGCTGATTTCAGGTCAAGCGCAGCATACAGACAGAAACAGAACCTTGGGTTTAGCCAAGATATGGGTTGAGTCTATTGTTTCTGAAAAGCTTTTGAGTTTTCCCAGGAGGACTTGGGCTCTAATGGCAAGAGATTGTTTTTGTGGGAGAAAAGCTTGTGTGTGTGTGTTTTCTTTTTCTGCGTGCTACCATATGTTTGCAGTGCATTACACACTAAACACAAACCGCTCTTCAAAGTTCTGTGCACTCCGCTACCCTGCGCTGGAGGGGTGTTTGTCCAAACAGCGCCAATGTTTGCACACGGCTGTCACGATGACTGGGCTGACTGGCTTGCACAGACACTGCTCATCTGAAACAAGACAGACTCCACTGCTTTTATTTCTCTGGTTAACTCTGGTTGACACGTCAAACTTCTTACTGATGGAGCACAAAAGAAACCATGTGAGATCTAGGTGATAAAACTCTCCCATATTTCTCCTGTTTTTCAGAGGATGATGGATAGCTGGGAGATGCTGGGGATGAAGTCTTATGCAAAGCCATCTGTTTGATGGATAAGCATGGGGGATAAATTACAGAGGCAGGCAATCCCTGAAACTTCCATTTGGACTAAAATGTTATGATAGAGCACCGTATGTGTGGCTGATTATTCAGAAGGCTTTTGCATGATATGTTTTTTTTTTTTTATCAATCCAAAAAACACTTGTTAGATACTGGAGATAATCCTCCTTCCTGCAGAGATGAAAGCTCCTGAATCAAACCACAGCTTATATGAATATAAACTATTGCCTATTCAGCCCTCAAAGATTTCACCACAGCGCCTCCCGTTATTCACCATAAGTCTTAATCTGTTTGTTTAGAGTTGGGACTGATTTTGTATTTCCTTTTGTGTATAAATGAGGGTAAGGACGGAGCCACCCAGTGGGACTTGGCCAGGCCCAGGTGTAACAGACCTGCCATTTGTTTTCAGGCCATTAGCTCAGAATAGGAAAAGGGAACAGCATGGTGCTTCACAGTCGGATCATAAGTTTTTTTTTTTTAATCAAGCAATGATGAAGTACTCATCCTTCCAGCATCAAGACTCATTTCACAGCCATACGCCACTCTCGAGATGCATTTTTGTTGCTGAAAGTTACCTGCTAAATGATGTAATGTGTGCATTTTTATTTACTATGTTTCATAGTCTTCAATGTTGTGGTAGAAAAATAGACATTCGGCATTTCTTAGGTTATTTCCTTAAAATCTGAGTTTGCTATAGAGTTGTTGCATCCATGATGTGTAACATTTTTTCATGACCAACCAAGACTTTGTGAGAATGAAGCTCCAAAGTATTGTGATGACACAGTGGTAATCTGTGATTGGTGACAGCGGCACCAGAGTTAATGTGGCAGAACCCCCTCTCCGCCTCCAGTGCCTGAACTCCCTCCTTCCCAAAGGCACTCTGTCACGCTCGACTCACCGGAGGGAAGGGGGGTGACTTTTGAGTGGTGGATACAAGGTGGGCTATGATTGGCTCTGAGCAGAAAGCAGCTGTTGGTGTTTGAGTGCGAACAACCAATGGTGTCGTCTCAGATCAGTTATCTGAACAACAGCTCTGCAGTGCTGATGGAGAGTTTTCGTGTGTGTGTGTGTGTGTGTTTTGAGAAGGAAGTGGTGAAAACAGGAGAAAGTTGAAAGAGATTGTGAGAAAAAGAGATTAATGAGATTCTGAGGTGAGATTTGCTCGTCTTTAACACTGTACCTGTTATCAGTTTACCTTTTCTTCAGTTTGTGATAGAATCAGTGATTTTTTTATATTAATGAAGTTTTAGTTGGCAAAAAGTTAACTTGTTTTTTATTTAGTGAACAATCAGAAGTCTCTTTTGGTTTGTGTTTGAGGTTCTGTGACCAGATTCTCTCATTTCATCTTCCTATGAGCAGTTTGTCTCTTTTTCCCTCATTTATAACTTGTTAATTGACAACTTTGTCACGTTTTAGTTTCTTTTTAAAATGTCTCCATCTGTTTTTACCTTCTGTCTTCTCTTAGACATCCAAGGCTGCGAGAGCTGCACGGGTGTGAGTGAGTGGCCTGGCTGGTCCTCTTCTCCCTCCCACCTCTCCATTAATCCTCCCATCCACCTTTTCTGTGGCCGGCTGTGGCGGGCACCATGCTGATTCACTGGCTGTGCTGGTTGGCCCTGCTGTTTCTGGATTGGACTCCAGGCAGCTGGGCTTTCACCACTACCAGGGCTCAGGCCCACAAGGGTCGTGTAGCGAGAGACCGCAGGAACATCCGGCCCAACATTGTCCTCATCATGACGGACGACCAGGATGTTGAATTGGGTGAGGCTGACAACCTTCCTGCTCCTCCTGGAATATTTTTTTTTTATTCTTATCTTACTTGGTCCTGTTATTTTAAGGTTCTTTCCATGTTTAATAATGTTTTTTTCTATCTTTCTTACTGCTTGAGTCAGGATTTAAGTGTTGTCTTTCTGTACATTAAATATTAAATACGGTCCATAAAGCAGACCTGAGTAGCCATCTGGTCTTTTTACCAGCTGAAGTGTAATTACTTTTCCTCTGAGAAAATTGAATCAGATGGACTGAATTCTCTTTGTACTCACGGAAATGACTTTTTTTTTTGTAAGCTATTATGTATGTAATGACTGTTTCTATTGGCACAGGCAGTTAAACAGAGCATGAAAAAGCATTTTACTTTTACTACAAAGCACTGCTCATCCTTCTTCATCCTCCAGGTTCTCTCCAGGTGATGAATAAAACTCGTAAGATAATGGAAGATGGTGGCATGACTTTCACCAATGCCTTTGTGACCACGCCCATGTGCTGCCCGTCACGATCCTCCATGTTAACTGGCAAATACGTCCACAACCACAACACCTACACCAACAACGAGAACTGCTCTTCCCCATCCTGGCAAGCTCAACACGAGCCGCGCTCATTTGCCGTCTACCTCAACAACACCGGCTACAGGACAGGTAGGGGAAGATGTGCACATGTACACTTTTTGTATTAACACTCAATAATCACCATTAAAACTGCTTAAATGCGGTAGGTGTTTACATATTTTTACAATTTACCTGTATTTGGAAACTTTTTACTCATTTTAAAGATATTATACACAGTATTTAAGCTCTATATTTGCATGGTAATGGAAAATGTATGCATTCTGACAACTCAACCTTCTATAGAGAAGGCTGCTTTTATGTTTTATCTCTGTGGGGAGGCACTGAGCTGGGTTGCTCAGTGGGATCCTGTGGGCTGCAGTACACCCTGAGGTGTAAAGGTTCATGCAGTAGTCTACAATTAGGCTGGGTCCCTGCTCGACATGTCTATCTCGAATGAGAAAAAGAGACTAGCTAAGTCTGAGCATCTCACACATGGATAAATTAATTCAAAGCATCTAAGAGAAACAGAAAGTGTAAGACACATCTACATTTTAAATTCATTTCTCTTTGTCTCTCTCCTGCAGCCTTCTTTGGCAAGTATCTCAATGAGTACAATGGCAGCTACATCCCACCTGGGTGGCGCGAATGGGTCGGATTGATAAAAAATTCCCGCTTCTATAATTACACTGTCTGTCGGAACGGTTACAAGGAGAAACATGGAGCCGACTATGCCAAGGTATGCGTTGTCACGATTTCTTTGTCATTTGTTTCCCCTTTATGACTTAATATAAAGACAAGGTCTAACAAATTGCAGGTTACATACACTTATTAAATAGACAAGGAGAAACTGTCTTCACTTATCATATTGTGATTCAGGCTGGCAGGAATTCTGCCGTGACAATTAAAGGGAATGCGCTGAGATCAGTTGGCGTCTCCTCTTTTAGAAACATCCTTTTATTATGACACACCTCTTCTCATTATATTTGTGTAAAGGTTTCACAATTTTTATGAGAAGTAAAAGTCAGCATTATGTGGTTGTTTTTGTGCTTTTATTTAAATTCAGCTTTTTTTAACATGGCACTAATAATAAAACAAATTCATCCCGGGACACTTTGCAGACATAATCAAATCAAGCCAATTTATCGTGATCCAATTATTATTCCTACAAGCTAATGCATAATAAAAAAGTAATCACCTAAGTAAGGACTGCATTAAATCTTGGCTTTGATTTAACCCCCCATCCTGAGCATGCATGGTTTGATGGGCAACAGTCGGAAAACCTGATTGGTCACAGTGGAGAGGACTGGGAAGAGGGATCTACGGGTTCCCAGCTTTTAGCCAGTTTAACCTACTGAGGGGAAAAAAGACAAATTCATGCCAATACTTTCATAAACGTGCACACAGTAAATGGAGCAGAGAGAAGAAAACGGGGAGAGAGTGCTCAGTGCATTGTGGGATATCTATCAGCAGTCTCAGAAAGGGATGTTTAACTTCATGATTTATCATGAAGGAAGGTTTTAGGTCTAATCTTTAAAACAGAGGTTGCTTGCCTTCTGAACCCAAAGTGGGAGCCTGTTACATAATATAGGGGCCTTATAGCCTCAGGGTTTGCCTCCCATTCCCAGTCTCAGAGCAAAGTGCTCTGTTGGGAATACATGGAACTTTGAAATCCTTGATATGCAATGAAGCTTTCTTAGAGAGCTTCATATGTGAGAAAAATAAATTCTTCACTATATTTAACATGAAGCCATTAAAGAGGAGCTAAAACAGGATAATGTAGCTTCACTATCTGTTCCTAACATCACTGCAGCATTTTGGATCAGATGAGGACTTCTCATGGCATATCTGGGACATCCCAATTCTCTGATCTGTAAGCAATTTGGCATTTAGTGCTTTAATCGAACAATAATATAGAAACGGAAATATTTCTTTGATCACTTCAGCCTTGGGAGTAAAACACTGTGTTTTAGCTGTCCAATCAGCTGTCTGTTGTCGTGCTGGCCTGCATCGGTCATCAATCTTCCACAAATGTTTTTGTAAGAGCTGTCAGTTTGTTTTCACGGCTCACTGCCAATATCTTTGCCGGTTGTGCAGTCCTGTATACATAAATCAATGCAGAGGTCTGGCCAAAAAGATGGGCAAACAAATGTTTTGACTGGAGCTCTTCTGCCAACTTGGACCGAGGTGTAAAATCTACCCACAAGCTACGACCAGGGTGTTTACATGGCACGGGCTTGGTCAGCAGACTGTGGTTTAAAACCAAATGGACACATTGTTTGCTATGTACAACTAAAACCCACCTGCCACCATTAAGAGGACCACAGCTCTTTTCTAGACTCTCAGCGGGAGACGTTCAGGTTATTCAGTGGTGGATTTTTGCAGCTGGCGCATCACGTTTGTGTTTAGATGAGGAATTTGCTCAGTAATTTAATTAAATCCCATCTGATTTCCCATCTGTTCATGCACTTTTATTTAATTCAAATTCCATGACACTAATGCAACAGTCATAAAAGCAGTCCGGTTAACAAGCCAGATATATTGATGTCATCAGTGCTAAAACTGAATTCTCCCTCATTATCCCTCATGTACAAAAGTAAGAAATTAGATGCGATTACACCCTGCTGCAGCAGCGACCTGTGGCTTCTCATAAAAACATGCAGTGTAAAAATTACTAATCACAATTTCAACCATTTTACTGAGAAATTCCCATTGTGTACACAGCAAAAACCACACTGCACCAAATAGGGAAAAGTGATACACATCACCTCCCTGAAGATTGGCCTTCTTTATGACAGTGTCACTTCCTTTTGACCTGCCAGAGCCCTTGGCACTAGTGGCTCAGATTTTAGGAGCTGGCAGCATCGAAATTTGTGGCACCACTTTGCCCATGTGCACATAATCATCAGCCTCTATTGGCATGTGCAATTTCCAGGCTGTTAAATCTGCCTTGACTTTATTGTTTTTTTGGTGGGGTGGGGGGGCTATTTATAGAGAAGAAATGAATCAGCCAATCCCACTTCTGACACGTCGGGGAAATCACCCTTTACCCTTTCATTCTCAGCCTGGCACTCCTTCCCAGAAACAACATTAATATACACAAATGGCAGGTAGAATTGTTAATCTACTATTGGAAACTTGGAAAATGTGTACTTTAATGCAGGGTGTTACTACTATGCAGCTAAAAAAAAAATGGCTCCACTTTGCCTGGAATACAGGTTTGGACAAAATACCACACCTTTTGAAGTGTGTGTGTGTGTGAGAGAGAGTGAGTGAGTGAGACAATGCACATTTCCTGATCCTAAGTCCTCAAGACTTAACTTTCATTCATTTACTTCTCCTTTCTTTGCCCAAGCCACCAAATTTAAAAAAGCAAAAGTGCACATTGTGAAGAAATTTGTCATGATTCACTTCGGCTTTGCCTAAGGCGTGTGCCTTTTAACAAAGGTTGCTCTGAATTGTGTGCCGCATTATCATTAAAGTAAATTGGATAGGCTTGAAGCTAAGAACCAGAAATGTGGTGAATAGCTCATAGAGGAGGAGAGGGTGGGTGCTGTCATAACAACATACCATTTGAAAGCGCCAAGCTTCCCTCACCATCAAGTGGTGTCACATTCAATAGTGCAGAGATTCACTGATGGGGTAACAGCTTATATACTGTATACACATGCACACACAGACTCCACACACACTCATTTACACACAGCGGCAGGCTGCCAGCTGTTGACTCGACAGATTGGTACTGTAGTGTACTCAATGCCCCCATTTCATATCCTCGCTAGCTCCTCTTAATTTATTTGAAAGTGACTATGAGGTAAAGCAACATGGCACGGTGAAAACGAGTTTTATCAAAGCTTTCGCTATGAAGCACTTTCCCTCCATTTTCACCTTCTTCAGATGTGTGTTAGCCTTCCAGCTCTGAGGACATTTTTATCACTCTTTTCTTTTTTTTTCTCCAAAGGATTATTTTACTGATCTGATCACCAATGACAGCATCAACTTTTTCCTGAATTCCAAGAAGTTATACCCTCACCGTCCTGTTCTGATGGTCATCAGCCATGCTGCTCCGCACGGCCCAGAAGACTCGGCCCCGCAGTATGCCGAGTTCTTCCCAAATGCTTCGCAGCATATGTAAGTAATTCACACCCTCTCTGCATCGCATGAGCTCAAACATAAACACCTGTGTCTCCAAGAAGTCTTTATTTAGGTTTCATATTTGATTTCAGATTTTTATCATTAGGTGTCCCTAACATCATGATGGTGCACATGCCCTTCCGTTGCCAGAAATACCAGGTTGCTTATAAGCTACAAAGGGCTGATGACATGGCAAGTGTGGGATCTAAATGATTGGCTTTGTGACATAGCATGGTGCTGATGCCAAGCAAACAGTTGCCTCCCATAAGTCTTTTCTCTTGCAGTGGAGGCGGCGCCGCGACTGATTTTAGGTTGTCCCATTGGGACTGCACACCAGAACCTTATGGCAAGCTCAACAAGCTCTCATGATGTTGCCCTTGATTGAATTTATGCTCAGAAATTATATGAAATACTTTCAATGTGCTGTCCTGTCACCTTTCACCCCACTTATATATATTTTTAATTATTTATCCTACTTCAATCAATCATATCTCTCTCCATGCAGACTTGGTTTTTAAATCCCAGCTCATTTTGCTCAACCCTTTGCTTCGGTCCCGTTGGATTCACAAAGGACTTCCTGACCCTGTCCATATCAATCAGTAGTTTCTCCCTACGGCTCCTGGGACGCGAGGAATGCATTGTGTGCTTAGGAACACCCTTCGTGACATTATTAATTTATTTTTAGCCAGAGCCTCAGAGTGATGGGGGTAGAACTGGGGCCCACTGTGACTACAACGGTTGCCCTGGTGACTGTGTGTAGGTGCAGTGTGTGTGTGTGTGTGTGTGTGTGTGAAGTGTAGTTGGGTTACTATGGAGTGCACAGGTGGTTGGCATGGGTAGGTGGTTTGTTTGTTTTGGTGTTGGCTTACTTTTCATCCGTTACCAAATGATAGGACAGAATTATCATTTGACACTGCTACAATTTGGATTTATTCACAGCATCTATTTGCTATTTCTGCTCTATATTTGTGTTGTAGATGCTCCATACAGCTATTATGTACTGCTCTCAGGGGTGGGAAGAGACTGCGTGGCAGTATAGGAGGAGGAGCCTCATAAATCAAGTGAGCGTCTGCAGTTTTGACAGCAACAATAGCAGGGGAGGGCTTAATGTTGATGTCATTAAGATTCCTCACTGGAGGTGTTTTGCCCAGTTCCTTAGATGTAAGAAAAGCAGTGATCTTTTTTAAATGGTATAGATGTGATGTGGCTGCTCAATTGCATGTCTCTTGATAGCAGGGAGTGATTAAAGTAAATCTGGTCCCAACTTAAACAAATTGCTTTGGAGAAAACCAGTAATCTTCACATGGGATCTGTCTGGTTTGGTTTTGTAAAGTTAAGAGAAAGTGCTCTGGGGTGATCAGTGCCACTGTAATCCAGTCCTGACACTAAAAAAGCCAGCCCTATATGCGACAGGTGGCAGGTGTGACCTCTCCTATGGACTGGCTTCATTCCACTGACCTCTGCATTCCTGCTTTGCTGGTGCACAGGGGCCCATACCTTGGTGGCCCATTGCCCAGAAACAGGTCTCTTTGTGGGGCTTATTAGACCGCCTGCTAAGTGGGTGAACAGTTCACCCTTTTCACAAAGCAGCCCTGAGGAGATGAAGACCGAAAGCAGCTCTCATAGCAGGTCTTCATTAAGTATCAAAGTTTTGATACCCTGGGTTACTTATACACAAGTGAAATGTATCAGTTTTTAATAGCTTGTTTTATGAGTGAATGGCTTTAACAGAGGGCAGATTATGTCAGTGTTATATTGACATATTGTTTTTTTTGTCTGTTTGTTTGTTATACTATCTAGCCATCAAAACTAAAATACCTTACAGGCATAAAATCCTCTGTATTCTCTCCTGTTTGCTACCTTAGACAAGTGAACAACCTCTCTGTTGTTTCTCCACAAATAAGATTGCTTCTCCCTGCCTTCCAGTTGTTTATGCCCTCTTGTTATTCTCCCATTTCTAATGACCATGACTTATTGAGTTTTTGGTCCAGAAGTTGTTGCAAACTTGACTTTGGGGCCTATTATTTTCATAAGCATATGCCAACCCTCAAGCCACTTGTCTGTGCCAAGAGCGCAGTGGAGTGAGGAGACT
The DNA here is from genome assembly GCA_037177335.1 of Kiunga ballochi. Classification (NCBI taxonomy): domain Eukaryota; kingdom Metazoa; phylum Chordata; class Actinopteri; order Atheriniformes; family Pseudomugilidae; genus Kiunga; species Kiunga ballochi. The sequence goes on from JBAMIG010000019.1 coordinate 10,759,075, forward strand.
CTCGTCTCTGTGTGAGAGCAGAGATGGTCGGAGAGGCGTGTGGAAAAACAGCGAAAGGTGCTGGCTCCGGAGCATTAAGACATTTCCGTCAACAAACAGAGCAATTATGGATGTGTGTCAAACACAGTGGACAACTGTGACACCTGTTACTGTGCAGCACTGTGTGAAAAGTAGCAGACAGGTGTTTTTAGCATATTCTTGTATGCACTCTGATCACTTCTATGTCAACAAATTGCCATGCATCTATTATGCACCCATATATATATATATATATATATATATATATATATATATATCAAACAAATACAGCACTTTTTCACAACCATATTTTTCTGTCTTGTTAGTACACCTAGTTACAACTATGCCCCAAATATGGACAAACATTGGATCATGCAGTACACAGGGCCCATGAAACCAATCCACATGGAGTTCACCAACTTCCTGCATCGGAAAAGGCTGCAGACGCTCATGTCTGTGGATGACTCTGTGCAGAGGGTAAACATATATACAAACAGTTACTCAATATTCAACTTTAAAACGATATTTCTGTTGTCAAAGAATCACTTTTTTTTTCTTTACTGCTTGTTTACACAGGTTTACGACACGCTAAAGGAAAGCGGAGAGCTGGACAACACTTATGTCATCTATACAGCAGACCACGGTTACCACATTGGTCAGTTTGGATTAGTAAAGGGGAAATCAATGCCGTATGATTTTGATATCCGTGTGCCCTTCTTCCTAAGAGGGCCTAATGTGGAGCCTGGAGCAGTGTGAGTAACAGCTGAGCTCATCAGCTTATTAGGTGCATTTTCTTCTTGACAGTGCACTTAAGGCATGCGCTGTTCACCACTCATGTTACTGCTTTCTTTCTCAATTCCTTTTTGTTTTCATGGTTTTTCCTTTTCTTTTATTGTTACACAAGATTTTAGTTAACTGTGTGTACCTTTTCAGAAATCCTAATCTGGTGCTGAATATTGACTTAGCTCCCACTATCCTCCATATTGCTGGACTGGACACCCCCCCAGATATGGATGGAAAGTCTATCCTTAAGCTGGTGGAACAAGAACGGACTGGCAACAGGTTTGTGTGGATCCATCATTCTGTGATGGATAATTTAAGCAATAGTTACACAGTGTGCATGTTCCATGCAGCCTTTCTCTTAACTGGCTGTTGCTGAGCAAATGCAAACATCCACAGCCTTAATTGCTTTTGCTCTAGCTGAGATTCAAGTAAGTTCAGGGCAATTTGTCAGATTTTTTTCTGATTTCTTAGCTGTTGGACCTTGCCTGTAAGTTTCTGAGGTCCCTCTTTATTAAGTTTCCGGCAGAATTTGTTTGCAAAATGGGTCATGTGTTTGTGTTTCTTCACTAAACCTACTTGACAAACAGTATTTAACATGAATCCAAACAGCGGGCCTTTTACAAAGCATCTATTGTTGATATTTCTACACAAAAGAGCCCTCTCAGAGGAGCAGAAATAACTGAACTAATTTGTTTAATACACCGCTCCCTTGAACCCATAAGGTTTTAAATTTGCTATCAAGTACCCAAATCTTGGCTAGCTTTGTACCTAAGAGAGTTGATAGACCATCTGAATTCTATAAACTTGGTCCGTCTTTGTTTTTCCAGATTCAAACCCAACCGGAAACCCAAATTCTGGAGAGACACATTCCTAGTGGAGCGAGGGTAAGCTGGGGTTCTTCATTCCTCGTCCACATCACAGGCACATCCTCACCATTGCAGGGCATCGGGTGTCACATAAACCTGACAAAACGGTCAAAGCAACCCAAAATGTGCACGGTTCAGAATCCATATTCAAGCCACACTGCTGCTTCTTCACGATATTTGTTATCTGAGAGACATTTGCTGACCGCAGTCGGCTTGGAAAAGCAGTGATGGTGGAGGAGATTGAAGTGTTCTTAGTTGTTTGGTAAAACTATAAACGGCTGTCAAATTATGACTGTTCACTCTGGGAGTGCCGACACATGTTTAACCAGGTCATTTACTGGGAAAACAAGACAAGTCTTTGTGCTCTCAAGGGGCCTCACACGTATTGAGTACATTATCGTAGCCCAAAACAGGACTTAGCCTCCAGAAAGAATTTACATTTCAGTAACTTAACCGAGGTGGACGTACGCTAAATAAACAAAGGATATGCAGACTGTTACCTGATGAATAACTGGAAAACTCACTCTTAGTCCACTCACAGGACATGTCTCCATCTCCAGTAAAGAATGCAGCAGTCAAACTCCTCAAAAACTTTTTGCCGAGTCCTGTTTACTTTGCAGAGCACACAAACGGATACAGCAAGTGTTTTTATTACACTTTCATGTTTTAAAACGAGACCTCTCCTCCAGCGGGAAAAATGACACCTCTATCTGTGAGGAGGCGGGGGCTGGGGTGGGGAACACAGACAGACAAGTGTCCATGATAGATTAAAAGAAAATGGAAACAATTGCAACAATAATTCTGAATGAAGCCAGTTTATGGAAGATTTTGTGATGATCGTGTTCAATATATGTCAAAAGCTTAATTTGTATTTGCTTTTCTAAATCGTTAGTTTAGGCATCCTATCACCATCTATTTTATTCATCCATCCATCCATTTTCCACCGCCTAGTCCCTAATGGGGTTGCAGGGGGACTGGTGCCTATCCCAGCTGTCAACAGGCGAGAGGCAGGGTACACCCTGGACAGGTCACCAGTCCATCACAGGGCCGCATCCCATCTCCTCTCCACTAATTTGCTCATTTGCCAGTGAATGCATCGGCATCTGCAGACACGCATTCAGGAATGGAAGGAGAGCTCAGTTTAACTCTGTTGCCACGCGAGCAGATCAACCTCCTCTGTATGGCGCTAGTGTATGCACTCTGCTATATGGAAACAGGAAAAAGGTATATGACCTTTAGCTGCTTTAAGCGGTTTTTCTGTTAATCCAGGCTGTCTGCAGAAAAACTTGTAGGTAAATGGTGAGATTAGCCTTCTTGGATCTTGCACCGTTACTCATCCACACTTATTTTGTGTGTAGCTTTTTTCATGGGTCATGTGAGCCGCTCTGTGATTTAACTCCCTCACATGACCTTATAGTACTGCCTCAGAGGCTGGGAATTACTGGACAACAGCTGGGACTGGTTGTGTTGTTCTAGAACCTCATCATCTACGTAATGCCGTCGTCAGGGAATGACATCAACAACTGTTGGCTCTTTGAGTTGTGACTTGAGCCAAGACAGTGTGTGAATGCTTTCTTTTCTCCTTTGGAGGGCTAGAAAGAATTGGACAAGGGAATTTGCTTGACTCTCGCTGGAGACAAGTTGTTCTTTGCCTTGTTGTCCTCGTCATCCTGTCGGTGGTTCTCAAGCAGTTTAGACATGTTGGCAGAGGAAGTGACCAGGGATCCTGGCACTTGTTAAGCAGAACTCAGCCCGTCCGAGATGTGTTGGCTGTAGTCTAAAGAGGTGCAACTGATGAGGTTAAACAGTCTTTAGTAGGGCTGAGCTCCATTCCCTGATCTCCATTCCCTGTACAGGGTTAGCCACCAGAGTCAAAACACTCCAAGTTTACTCATTTCAGCAGCATAATGACAGCTTGAATAAGGCCGTCTACCTCTTCATGTCGTGTCTTGCAGAAAGATCCTGAGAAAGAAGGATGACTCCATGAGCACGCAACACACCAACAGCCTCCCAAAGTACAAGAAGGTCAGAGAGACTTGCCAGCAGGCTGAATACCAGACTCCATGTGAACAGCCTGGACAGGTAAGGGAAAGAAAAGTGCACATCCTCCCTCTGCAAAGACATTTCTGAACCATAATGAACGTAACTTCAAAGTGGTCTCTGTGCTGCCTGTTGAAGAATTCTGCAGAGCCACAAGTAAAACGGTCATTTACATGTGCATCACTCTGTTTCTAATGGGTCTCCTTTGTGCTGTTTTGTGGTCCATTAATTTGTGGGTGCTTTCCTTTCATCTGTGGCCATTAATTTTCTGGCAGACTAACGGCCAGATGGTACAGTATGTGGCCTTGGAGCAGACAGGCCAGAGCAATACAAATTGTTACAAATTTCAGGTAGTGTTAAATGACAGGCAGAGTCTCTAAGGGTCTAACTAATGCAGTCCAGATCCATTTTATGACCACATAACTGTGTACGCAACAATCACTTATTAAAGACAGAAACAGAGCAATTTTGGTTGAACTCTAAAGTGTGTGGTACATGCAAAAGTGCCATGCGGCGTTTCAGCTGCATGCAATAGGCCTTTTTAAACAGACTGTAGAGGTGAAAGACAGTGTGAGGGGCATGCTGCTCGTGATTCAGCAGGCATCCTCATCCTTTCTGCTCTTAAAAGTAAAATTAAATCAGGAAGCGTCCTGCAGAGCAAATATTTAATTGCGAACCCAGATGGCGGTAAAATGACATTAGCTGGAAGCTATGCAAGTTTTTCAAGCAGCCGCTGTAAATCTGGCAGCAAACCATGCTCTAGCAACCCCCACCCCCCTCCTGATTCTCAGGAACTTCTGTTGCTGCTGTAGTAGATGCTGTAGTAGATGCTGCTGTACATGCGTATGCTGCATCCTGTTTTAATGGGCTAAAGTACATCCAATAGGGTGCAAAAATGGAGATTTCATTCGTCTGCAACAATGCGTCTATTCTCCCTTTTTCCTTTTTTCTTCCACCTTGCCTAATAGTGACATTGATGCTTTGCCAGGCCTGTAAGCTCCTTCAGAAGAAACCTGATCTGTCTTACTCTTTGTTTGGACACTTGTTCCCACACTTAGCCCTGATCATGCGCTGTATCCACTGCAGACATGCATATTCTGTTTCCTACAGACACATCTCATGTGGGGATTTTTGTTCCTTTTGCTCCTGCTTTTTACATATTTCCTCATTGGGTTGGAGTTGCTGGATTTAATCTTTAAACCCTCTTTTTTTTTTTAAATGTTGAAAATCTGGAAAACAATGCGTTTCACTGCAGGTTTTAGGAGACTTTAAAGAAAAGATAATGTGCATTTAGACTGCTTTTGTGCTCGTGAAGATGATTTTAATAGACTATTTGCTTTGTTCTGACAGAGGTGGCATTGTGTAGAGGAGATCACAGGGAAGTGGCGGATACAAAAATGTAAAAGTGGCTCAAAGGAGGGCTCCAGAAAAAGGGCTCGCAGCCTGAAGCCCCGCAGCAGTTATGACAACAGGGAGAAATCCTGCAACTGTGAAGAGCCTCAGTATAAACCATCCAGGACTGACCGCCGTGCCCAGCGCCAGTTCTTATCCTCAGCTGGTCAGCGTGAGTGTACATGTACCTGCGTTTAAGCTTGAGTTCTGCTACACATTTTGTTTACTTAAAATGTTGTCTGTTAAGGTTTAAGGCTTAATTTTCTGTAATTGCTTGTAGTGCTGTAAAGCGAGGCAGATTGCTGTAAAAAGTCAACATGAGCAGTCTGTGGGGTTCTTTGCATTTTGCCAGAATTGTTGTTAAATAGTTTGATACCCTCTAGTGTCCCTCTGCTGAAATGCAGTTCTGGTGAGAACATCTACAGCATCGGCAGCTGCTGTTGTTGACGCTGCTTCATGCAATTTTTTTGTTTTCCAGCAGGTTATCGCCCTCGTTTTGTCCACACACGGCCTGCAAGGTCTCTCTCTGTGGAGTTTGAGGGTCAGATTTATGACATTGACTTACAAGCCGATGACCAGTCAGCTATCCGCCGCAGAGTCATCTCAAAGCGTCACTACAACACAGAGGATCCAAACTTTGACTGGGGATCTGATGATGGTTCAGAGGAGATGCTGGCAGATGATACCAATGCTGTGGGATATCCCAACTCTGTCAAAGTTACACATAAGTAAGATTTTCATGCTGGTTAGCATATGGAAGCCTACCTTTATGTCTGAATAGGATATGATGTTTTTTTTTTCTTGTTTTGCTTTCAGATGTTACATCTTGATGAATGACAGCGTCCACTGTGAGCGAGAAATCTACCAGTCCTCCAAAGCCTGGAAGGATCACAAGAGCTTTGTGGACCAGGAGGTGAGCATGGATTTGATTCATTTCTCAAATTCTTGCCTGCATTTAATCAGAGGTGATTTGGTCATTCGTACCATTGCTTTACGCTTTTCTTTATTTCCTTTTTAAATTCAGATTGAAGCGCTTCAAGACAAGATCAAGAACCTCCGAGAGGTCCGAGGCCACCTGAAGAGGACCCGACCCGATGAATGTGACTGTGGGAAGAGGTTTGTCCTTAACATTTCCCCTGAAAATAAATCTTTTTGACATTTCTACAAAAAAATGTACGTGATTCTTAGTTTGTTAGGGCTGCATGTGAAACGCTGTTGGAGTACACAGGCAAAAAAATTCCTTCCACGCCTTTAGTCTTTCTCTCTGTTTATAAAACCAGCTATTATAGCAAAGGACACAGAAACAAAGCAGAAAAGTTGAAGCGCAGGAATGATCAACTCCACCCGTTTAAGTGAGTTTCATTTCCCCTTTGAGTATGCGTGCACGATCATAACATCTGTAACTGACTTAAGAGTATGTCGATAGTGTGCTGTTTAACTGTATTCACTCAGCCTGGAACGGTTGTCCCACATCTGCATGGCCTCTGCATGCCCAGCTATGAGCTTCTATATGGATCAGTCCTTGAAGGGTATACGTAGTGCGATGTGTTGTTTGTGACCCTTTAACACTTCCAGGTTTCTGAAATAAGCATGTTATTTATACACTTTTATTTGACATTGAATGGAGTTTAAATGACAAAGCAGATGTTTGGCTGTGGATCTGTTTTATGCGTGCGCCTGGAAGTGATTGAGTTGCATGGAGAGATGGAATGATTCAACAGAGGGTAAATCAGTCAGCCTCTCAAACACAGTGATCAACTTGCACCAGAAAACACTGGGAACCGATTATGCCAATACAAAACAGCTGGTTTGAGCTGTACTGTTGGGATTGTTGGGAACTAGAATGTCATCCCAGGGAAAATTGCACATAGTAAGAAGTTGAAAGTAAACAGGCTGTCATATCCTGGCAGAGGCGATACCTTCTGGAAGTCTCCGTCAGTTCATCTATAACTGCACCAGAAGACGACAGCGCTTCGTGTCATGATTGCGTCACACTTTGAGAAACTCTGTAATGTTTTTGTCTGGCAGGGAGGCGGCACAGGAAATCGATGGAAAGACACAGCTGTACAATGAGATCCGCAGGAGGAAGAAGGAAAGAAAGGAGAAGAAGCGACAGAGGAAGGGCGATGACTGCAGCCTCCCAGGCCTCACATGCTTCACCCATAACAATGACCACTGGCAGACGGCTCCCTTTTGGACATGTGTGTATATTTAACTCAAAACTGTCAATGTCTCATCATGGCAGAGAAGAGCATTCCTGTGTCAGTCATTATCTGCAGCTACACCCCCCCCCCCCCCTTTATTATTTGCAAAACTCAGTGCAAGAAAAACTCCTTCCACAGCCCGCTTTGGTTTTCTGCATGAAAAGACGCAGACTGACAATGATGACAATGTGAATAATTTTTCTAGTGGGTGGATTCTGTGCGTGCACCAGTTCCAACAACAACACTTACTGGTGTCTGAGAACCATCAACGAGACGCACAACACGCTCTACTGTGAGTTTTCAACCACCTTCATGGAATACTTTGATCTCAACAGTGACCCCTACCAGGTGTGTTAAGATCTGTATACAATCATTCAGCTGGCCGTTCTCACTGTAAATGCCTGCTTTATCTTTCCAGAAGCATCCTTTATTGGCTAAAATGCATCCATATGCTTTGCTGTTTTTTGTTATTTTGGAGGGGTTTTTTTTTTTACCATTGAATATGTAGTTTATCATGTTGTTTTCTTACATGCATGTGTTCCAACCCAAGACAGCTGAATTTCAGTCGTTCCTTCTTGTTGAAGGCTTCTCATTTTTTGGAAAATTTGCACACAGCTTTTTCATACTAGATTCCTTTAAAGTAAAGCTGTGTTAATGTACTAAATAACTTAAACATATAGCATGTTTGAACAATTAAACAAACTAAGAAGAAGCTTAAAATGTTATTATAGTTAGCAAGTCTGTGCACTATACTTTATATTTGTATGTTTTCCAGAGTGCAAGCAATGCAATGATTAATATTTGGGACATTTAAAGCTTCTGATTGGCTGTGAAATCTGTGCTAGTAAACCTAGATGAAATTATAAACATATTTTCATTGTGTGTGTTTGTGTGCGATTACATTTACAGCTGACTAATGCAATCTACACGGTGGATAAGAATGTCCTAAACCAGCTTCATGCTCAGCTCATGGAGATGAGGAGCTGTCAAGGCTACAAGCAGTGTAACCCTCGTCCTAAAGGCTCGGACACAGGTAAAAACACACACTTTGACTGATTTTAACACATATTTTGATGGTCTGGGGATATGGACCAATGCAGGTTGTATTTGTAGCTGTTGGTGCACCAGTGACTGAAACAGATTAAGAGAAATCTGAGAGTTAGGGATTTACATACACAATGGCTAAACTGGTTCAAGCTTTAAAATAAATAAAGACTAAGCGGTAATCTGATGATTTGGTAAGAATAACACTTATTAGTCGTCTGTTTTGAGTCTGTTTCAGTCTGATGTGGTGTGTGTTTGCATATGTCTGCATGCTGCATGTGTTTGGGGATGATCCATGACATGCTAAAATTTCAGGTGGAGGTGATTTTAAATCTAAACTGGGATTTTTTTTCCTCCCCTTTCTTTGTTCTTGTTTTATTTCTCTGAGCACAATTACAGACACACACATTTGCTTCTCTTTTCAGCCCAGTATAAAAAAACTCTGGACCCGCTCCTACCCCTTAACACATTTCTTTTATAGTTTTGTATCAAAAAGAGTTTTCAGCTTTGTCCTGGCCATCTTCCTGCTTGTGAGTCACTGACTATTAAGGATAGTATGTGGAAGAAGCTGTCATTGTTGCCACTGAGGTTGTCATTTTATTTGAGCCTGTCATGCATCACTGCATGACTCCACGACCCAGTGGTCCAAGTACTCTTAGGAATAGGCAGCCGGGTTATGAAGGTGGTTAATATCACAGTGACGCAGCCTGCAGTGTTTGTGTGTGGCATGAACTGGCTGTGCTGTTAATGACTTGAGGATAAAACCTTCATGTCTATAATTACCAGCTGGATAGGAAAGCACATGAGTGGCCAAGCTGCACTGAGAAAACTTGATCGTGTTTCAGAGCTGGCATGCTGAAGCTGTCAAAAAACAGTCAAAAATGTCTTACTTGCGTTGGCTGTCCTCCTTCGGGTGAAATGCCATTTCTGTCCACCAGTAAAATTGCTCTTGTGGCTCCACAAAGTAATGTTTCTGTTGGAGAAATAGCTTATAAAATTTAATTGTCTGTTTAAATGTATTTTCGCTGCATCTATTTGCGAAGTGTGACTTCCACCCCATAATCACCTGACTAGATAATCTTTTGTACTTTTCCTTGACGGGTAAAACCTGTCTCACTCTTTTCCATTTCAAGATATTTATTCTTTCATTTCCTCTTCAAATCATCATTTAATTGCGTTTTTCCATAGCAAGTAGCAGCAGTGCATGAAGAACCTCCTCAGTATGACTGATCAATTTATATCCCCCTCCACAGCCTTTTGAATCAAAGCATTAACAATCGATTGCTTTTATTTTTCTGATCAGGAGGTAAAGATGGAGGAAGCTATGAGCCACACAGGTATCTGCCAAGTTTGTTCCTCTTCAGTAGCTTTTTCTTTAACATCTGCACGAGCTGAACTGCCTCATTCTCAACTAATACATCCATCCATGAAGTGCTGACGCTTGATCTGTGGCTGCATGCTGGGAACATGCTAACAAACCTTTTTTTTTTCCCCTCCCACCTCTGCGTGCATTCTGTCCTCACCTTTATCTCCTGTGTAATGTGGGTCTGCAGCTACTTGAAAGAGTAATCAGCTGTTACAATTGTTCCTGCAATGCTTTCATACCAGTCTCTTGTGTGTGTGTGTGTGTGTTTTTTTTATATAATGATCAGAGTTGATTTAATTTATAGGCTAGCATGGCTACATGTAAATATAATAGCCTTCTCTAAAGTGCTATAGAGAGGTGTTTTGTATGTATTGATATAAAATCAAACTGAACATCAGGTTCATGTGAATTAAATGCATGGTGCTGCATCATCCCCTTCACGCATCATTACATGAAAGCTAAAGGAATAGGTTGACAACTTGCAGAATAAGCTTATGAGATGATTGATGCTGCTATCTGTATCAAGGTTATGCAGCCAAAAGACAGTTAGCTTAGCCCCAAAATAAATAAATAAAAATTCAACATTATTGACATAAACCAAGGGGGAAATAGTTTTGTAGAGAGAAGTATGCTTCTATGTTTTGGCACAGATTAAATTAATTCTTGAAATTACACAAACTGCTGAGGTTAGCTTGTGATGTCTGTTGGGCTAAGCTAGCTAGCGTCTCCTTTTTATTTAATGGACATATCAGAAGAGTATCAATCAGCTCATTTAACATTTAGAGAAGAATGAGTTAAAAGCACCTCATTTGTGAAACTATTCCTTTATAATACGTTATATTACATGTAATACCATCCATGTCCATGTATAAGTCATTGCATCCTGTATCACTGTCATTTCACATAGCTCTCACATCTTCTCATGGACATTTATTAGTAGTAGAATGGACATGTCTGTCCCACACTGATCTCTGTATTTTTGACCCCTGGCACCTGCTTACCAGGCGGCAGCAGCATCGAAAGTGGTCAAAGAGGAGACCAAGCCTCTCCTTCCTGTGAGTCCATCTCTAGCTGCAGTAGTAACAGGAAAGCTGATCTCACACGGACAGCGTGCCAGATGTGGTCCTGATGATTCTTTTAAATGCAATTATTAAACTGAGCCCAACTCTGAGTTGCTGTGGTTTCCTTTTGATTCTCTTCCTGATAACGTTTTGAATTCCTTTATCGTTTCATTCCTGGGAATAAAATCTCATTTATGTTTTTATTTTACCAAAGCGTTTTCTTCTTTTGCTGATCAACCTTTTTCTTTTTCTTCTGCTCCTTCCATTTCAGGTTACCTGACTATGCATTTCAGTTCAGCGCAGGCTTGCCTTTAACTATCATATTTCCTGTACTAGTGTGTCAGCTGTTCTAATGTATCATTTAAATGTTTTTTTTTTTCTTTTTGAGTCTATCTTTCTAATTTAAAATAGCAGGAAAGCAGCATGATTGCACTACTTGTGGCTTAAGCTCAGTGTGATTGCTGCATTTATGTGTGTGTGATTGCGCCTGGGGCCACAGACCCCCTTGGTTGGCTGCTGTATCGAGAACCAGAAGCTGGGCATGGACTGCATGCTGTTTGAGTAAACATAAGATGATCTGCTCTTTGTTTCTACTGCAGATCCCTAAAGTCTCATGTTTCTTCTTCTTTGGCAGCACACAACCAGTATGGGAAGGACGACAGGGTTAAGCTACCCAACTTGACAGATGAGGAGGTGAACTGGCAGGAACTGGAGGATTTGTATAGCATAAACGAAAGCTTGTATGAATGTAGACCCGACTACAGCCCCAGTGCAGACAACTGGGCTAACTTTCAGAAGGACATAGATAAAATGTTTGCACTGCGACATGTTTTGAACAAATTCAACCAAACCCTAACGCTTGACAACTCCACCCTGCCAGAGCTGGGCTCTGGGGCCGGGGGTGGAAGCCTTGATGAGGGCAGTGGAACAGAGCCGGCCTCCGCCAGTAATGTCTGGCTGGACCTGGCCAAAGAGACTCGCCTCACCACCCCCGCCCCCAGCAGATCGCCATCAGCACCACCCGCGTGGGAAGGGAAACTGGAATCTGTGGTAAACGACCTTCCTGAGAGCTTTGTCAACAGACTCGGACAGCAGTCTGTTATGTCACCGTTTGTGGGGACAGTGTCATCATCGGGCCGAAGCGAAGACAAAGCTGTCCTCCAGATTGATACGTGGGCGCAGCAGCTGGAGGAGCTGGACGGAGAGACGTTTAGTGGGAACGGCCTGACAGAGCTAGAGACACGACATGACAGCCTCTTGCGTACTCACAACAGCTTGCAATCCCAGTTAGAACCCCTCCCAGCTCATGGAGGGTTTGACAGTCCACAGCATCTCAGCCATGACTTGGACCTTGAAGAAGAGGATGACATTTTCCAAGCCCAAGGCTACCTCCCTTTCTCTCCACAGACTCTGAAACCAAAGGTGCAGGTCAGCGCCACCGGGAGCCCCAGCACCACCACACAGACTAGCACCTCCCAGAGCGTCGGGGTGGTGCTGAAAGCACCGCTGCAGTCCACTTTGCCCCTCAGTTTAGACTACGAGGGCAGCGGCTCTCTGCCTCAACCCTCCAATCAGACCCTCTGAGGCAGACACGCACTCTGACCAGCCAGCCAATGAGCCTCTGGTCGCCATAGTGACACAGACACTGTGATTAGGAAATAAGCTCGCTTAGAGCAATGGTAAGTAATGCCACCTCAGTCAGAGTTGTATAATAAGTATTAAATGCGTTTATTTTTTTACTGGTGCCGACATTTATTAGTAAACAGTGTTTTTTTTTTTCCTTTCTCAAATATATGTGTGTATGTTTGGAAAAGAAAAAAAGCCTTAATGAAGCTGAACTTTGAGTTGCTATTAAAATGATCACATACAGATAAAAATGAACATTTTTTTTTTTTTTAAATAGTTTTTACATTAAAAAAAACAAACAAAAAAACCGAGTGGTGAACCCATCTTGGCAGATGGACAATTAGGCTGCTGAAACAGGATTTTTCCAGTTACAGGACTGGTTAGATAAAAATAAAAACAATGCACTTTGCCACGCTGTGACGTTCCCACCTACTAAATTACGACGAGGATGTAGAGAATCATGTCCATCGTAACACAATGTCATCAAAATTTCAGGAAGTCTGGACACAATCTGGACCAGAACCTGAACGTAGGATTCATCGTGCAAATATCCAAATCATCCTTAATTTGTTTCTTTAATGTAGCAGTAAAAGGTTTAGACAATCATAAATTAAGTGACTTTAGACTATATTTAGCCCCAGCAGCTTGCCGTTACCTAAATTATCTGTACAGGAAACAGAAATGCAACGACTCTTGGTCTTCGTCTCATGGTGTTTTAGCTTAATTAGCTGCAGCATCACACCAGCTCCAGTTGTGCAGTATGTCAGTGCAAGTGTTAATCTTTCTAGGTTATCATAAGAAAATGCTTGCAGAATTACCAGGGCGCCTAAAAATGTTCATGTGTAACTTTATTTTCAAAGTAATGGCAATTACTGTGCATAATGTTATGCTTTGATAATCAGGAATATTGTTGCAAATAGGCAGGTTATTTCCTGTGTATCGGTGGTCGGACAGTTTCACCTGTTGGTATATAAGAGTAAAAAATCTAAGTACTTCAATTTTACTTTAATTGGTCACAGAAGAAGTCACTTGACCCTTGTTCCTCTGTAGATGTGTGTGTAGAAGTGTGGAAAGAAGTTTGGTTTCAGAAAAAGCCATGATGCTAATAAATAAACTGTCAACCTCAAACCTGTCTGTATGAACACTTTGACTCAGTTTTTTTTTTCTACATTTTTAATGACAAATATCAAGTATTCAAGGAGTTTGTAAGCCAAATGTTCACAAACTTCAATTCCACTTTGCCTCCTGCTGGAAAAACAAAGCAAAAAGAGCTCAACTTTCAGAATACAGCTTCGAACGATGTGGTTAAGCGAACTTTACAGTCGACATGAATTCGCCTGAGCCAGCAGCAGTCCAAACATCTGAAGAGCAAGACCCTAAAGTGTACATGAGCAGTAAAATCAGAGCATTAGAAGTGATCGGTGTGGCCTAACTGGATGATGCTCTTTAATACTGGTCTATTTGCCTCCTATTTGGTTGAAGGTGGTCTTATTTTGTTTTAAGCTGACTTTGTTAGATTCTAAAGCATTGGAGAAAGGGTATAGAGCCGGTACAGATAGAGAAACTAGAACTCTAGGTGGCATTTCTAATTTACCACCATCGCATGAGATGATCAACACTTCAGGCCCTGCAAGATAATTCCAACGTGTTGCTTTAATCCTACATTTTAACTACAATGTCATGGGTTACTTCATAAATACACTATGTGCAAACTTTATAATATGCTTAATTTTCTTTTTCATATTTACACGATCATTTATGAATATGTACTTTGAAGTTCTAAGTTGTGATAGTACTAAAATTAGCCATAACAGAGTTTTCTAGCTGAACACCATGATTCTTGGCCAAAACGTCCCTTCTGACTTCATTCACTGCATAAGAGTTTGTGTTTAAGTGCAACATTTTAATAACCAAAATTCATAATAATCCAAGTATCAGTTTTCACTGGCTTCTGTTGATCCAAATAAAAAAAAATGCTAAACTTTATTTTCATAACGTTCCTGACGTTTTTTCCTCCAAAATCATTAGATATGTTTAATACCAGAACACAAAAAGGCATTTTTTCCACCTCTTTAGTCTTCAAGATCAAAGGAAATTAAGATAAGATGCTTCCATCGTGAGCCCAACACAGAAGAAAGTTTAACTGTGGCATCTAAAAGGCTCATGCGGCTAGTTTAAGCTTTATAGAAACTCAAACTTTTTAACCCTGTCTGCAGGGTAAAATCTTGTGCAAGTACGATCTTTCTTCCTAATATCCTTAAGTTTAATACTGGGAAAGTGTCTAAATTCTGGGCACCATATAATTTCAAACAAAGACTTTCACGGTACAGTGAGGCTACTACCAACAGTAACATTCATAGGCCTTTAAACAATCTTCTCTGTGTCCACTAGAGGGCCCAAACACCCATTAACGGAAAAAGCATCAGCCGCTTCTTGCTGATAAATGGGTCTATGCTTGCTGGACTATATTTTTCTTGAAGTCTTGACAGCTAATAACTACTATGTACATCTGATGACCTTTTAGAATGGAGGAGCAATTGTAACACAAAGCCAAGATGATGCCTTTGTTCATCTTGTTTTAAAACAAAGGGGTGAAAGAATACCACAGTTGTGCCACATTTCCAAATCCATCACATGTTGAGGTCTTACAGTAGCTTCAGCACATAGAGATGATTCTCATTTCTCTCATTCGCCTCTTCGCCATATAAAATTAGAGCTTTACTAACATTGTACCATTGGTGCACATCTGCTTAGCATAAAGGTTGGAAACTGGCTATCTAACAGATGTTTCTAATAATTAAAGCTGAGGGCAGCAAAGCCAACTGCTGTTGCAGGAACCCTGACGACTAGCTTTCTATTTTGGACCGGCCAAAACAGCCTGAGAGGCACTGTTAAGAAAGAAAAAAAAAAGGGAAGGATATGAGATGACAGGATGTGGACAATCCATGTGGACCAGACAAAAGACCGGCTCAAACTGTTGTGGAAGAATGAGAGCATGAGCAGGCCAACGAGATGTGTTGCACAGAGAAGCATGTTCATGTGGGATACAGAGGGAGATGTACAGTACAGAGAGGGAAGGAGATGAACACTAGCTTTGCATAGGTCAAGGTTTGTTGTGCTTTAGATGCCATGTTGATGACTCATCCGTCTGTACGTCTCTAATGCCCTGCCCATTAACAGTAGCACCATGTGATGTTCCCACACTGTCCGAACCCTCATGTGACAAGTCGCTGCTGCTAATGATGATGATGATGCTCCGATGAAAATGTCTTTCCACCTGTTTTGATGAACAATGAGCAGCCCTTTAGTTATGGTGGGCCTCTTGTGTCTCTGCCTGCCAGTCTGGTGTCTGTACAGTAGACACTGTTGTGCAGAAACACAAGCAGGAAGGCACATGTCATAATGAACCCCCGCCCTCAATGGAGGATGTCGAGCTTTCAGACATGAGCAGAGCCTCTGTGATGGTACGGCAACAAGACGGGTGGAGTTATTGCTTTGAGAGCGTTGCCGGGGCAACTGAGGCTGCTGTGGCCACGGTTGAGCAGCAGGGCAACGGGCGGCTCCGATCGGGGTGGGATGAATACGGGACAGGAGCGGGTGCGGGCGTGGCTTTTCTGGCCCCCAGCGTGACAGATCAGCTCGCTGACGGTGCCCAGCGCAGGCATGTGCTGGTGCCAGCGCTCCGCCCGTGCCTCCTTGTGCTTGATCGAATACCAGGTGAGGAAGATGAAGACGAAGCCAACGAACTTCAGGCTGGCAGCTAGGCCAAAGTAGACAAAGCGGAACGAGGTAACGTCGTACTCCCAGCAGGAGCCGTGCACACCGCAATCCTGCTGCCAGAGCATACAGGTGGTGTCGATGACAGCACCGAAGTAGATGGGCGTGGGTATGTAGGCTGTTGGAGAAGACAGAGGCTTAGATTAATGACTTTAAACCTCCTCTTAGTATTAGTTTTGGACTAGAAAACAACAATCAGCTGCTTTTAAATAAACAGTGTTTTCTAATTAGCAATGTTACAAACTTATGGCCAGTAAAAACCCTTTTTCCTAACGTGCACATTGTTCTTTTATTTAAAGCATCTTTGCTTTACTCACAACCAAAAGAGTCTATTTATTACCATTATAAAAAAGGTAGTTAATATGTTTAAAGACATTTTGCTATGATGGCACCACTGTTAATAAAATGTAATAACATAATAGTCACTTCCTGGAGAAATATATGGAAGTATACTTTTAGCTGTAAATCTTAAAAAACCAAAAGAAAAAACAGCCAATTTGTCAGCAAAAAAAAAAAAAGTATATAAACAGATATAGACACATAAAGGTCACCTGAAAAGTATGACAAAACACAAACATTTAGTAACACATTTTACAATAGTCAAACAGATCATGAGACAAAGTTATTTCTCATCTGCATTTTATCCGAAGTTTTAGTAAAAAAAAAAAAAAAAAAATATTATGAAAGTTTTTTTATTTTTCAATTTACAGTTTTTATGCTAATACCTACCAGCCACGGTCAAAACAACTCTGCTGATATTTTGTTATGAATGTACATCAAAAACATTTTTTCAAATTTAAATGTCAGAATTTATTCAGCAGCTTTTAATGCCTTTCATAAACAGTCAAAGGCTTTTTGTATAATAAAATATAAATCAGTGCATGTTACCTTTTTCTATATGTTTATTTCAATGATGTAACCTGCAGCAAGAACAACTTGCTGCAACACCTCTTTAGACCACTTGGTGGCACCCTTTAGCTTCATGATGAGCAGGAACTTAACTGTAGCCATAAAGAGCCACTGATCTTAAAAAGAAAATTTAAATGCTGATGATGTGAAGGAAAACCAATGCACATAGTGACATTCAGGAATTTGAATGTCCCTCTGAGCACACCGTGTAGTAGTTTACGACAAATGAATGTGGCTTCTATCATTAAAGAGTAACACTAGGCTCAGAGGCCTGTTATAGCAGAACCAGCTCACCCAGAGGGCTTTAACATCGGGCAACACAAAGCAAGCAGAGTTTCACCGCTGAGCTACATGCTCTGCTAAATTATGAGCTGTTAATAAACTGTAAAAGGGAACATATTTGGGGGGGAAGTGGATTAAAGATTAGCGGGAGAACTGCCTGGCTGCATGCAGTGTGCTAAACCCTTGAACTACTCAGGAGCCCAATCAGCATTAATTACTAAATAATTACAAACGCATATTACTTCTCCTTAAATGACACCTGCATCTTGCAGTTTTGAGTTAGGATAACAACACAGTGGATTATAAAGGAACCTACCAAGTGTTCGGAGCAAAACGAACTGCATCCCGAGGGCAAAAGGCCTCTCCTGTTCATCAACGGACCTATAAGAAGACAAACAACATGTACTAACATGGATTTGCTGCCCCGTATTATCAAAGCTCGACAACAACCAACAGAAGTGCTTTCTGACCTGAGTGTGACGATGATGGCAGACGGCTGGGCACACGCGGTGATGAGTGTGACGATAAAAAGGAAGATGAGAAACGGGATGAGTGTGTTGCAGGTGCGGTCGCACTTCCCTGACATGGCGTAGCCGTTCTCATTTAGGTATGTTTTGACGATGACCAGCTGGAGCTGGTTAACCTGACCACCAGAGGATGGAGTGATGACCTGTCTGCTCTGAACGCAGCCGCAGTCTGTGTAGTTCCTGATCTGTGCACAAAGACACAGAAAAACGTGGGATCCCTTTTGTTCTATAGACAATTCTGCAGACTGGATGGCACCAATCATGGGATATAATCAATGACAAAGAATCAAACATTTCTCTTCCTTGTATTGCTTTCACTGCCTATCCGTCATTGTGGAATTACTTCCTGCCCCTCTCATTGTAGGGAGAGCATGCAATGGTCAGTGTATGTGTGTGTGTGTGTGAGCAATGATTTATGGAGGCATTCTCTTCTAAAGTTCTTTCAAATATTTTTCAATAATTCTTTGTGGGAATTGCTTATTTAATAGGAAGACAAAAGGGTTCCTGCATGCATTGAATATGCCATTGTAGTTGTGGTGGCCCTCACCCCAGTGCTGTCGTTGCCCACGGTGCTGCATCCAGCCAGGCAGGGGTTGAAGTACGTGATGCCGTCGGAGCCGCACACCGGAGCGTACTCATGGATCCTGCAGCCGCAGTTCACGTTGCAGCTGCCCGTTAGGTTCCTGTGGGTCATGGTCAAGGTTGGACTGCACAAACATACACAAAAGGAGAACAAATTTAACTATTGTTTAGGTTTCACAGGTTTTAATTCAAATTTGTTTGTTAGTAAATATTCTGTGATGCGCATCTACAATGTGCAGTGTGCTCTGGGTGCACGCTAGGAGAGCGCATTTAGGGAGGACGTTCTGACAAGCACATCCAGTCAAGTCGGCCCTTTATCTACTGAAAGTCAAAGACATCAATTAAACGTGTTTGACAGCCAACGAGTTCATTCGCTTCAATCTCGCCCCGCACAGCCCTTGTGATGACAGAGAAGAGGACCAGAGGAAGTAACATCTCTGCTGGCTGTCTGGCCAGTGTGGGAACAGTCGCTCAAAACCAAACAGGACTAAACCAGGAGCAGTGAAGCGAGGCGCGAGTATTCCTAGGAAACTTTATCCTGAGCTCTGTGGAACAGAAAGGGACAAGCCCTAACAACACAAGGGTTTAAAGAGAGGGGAGGGAGGGTGGTCTTTATTGACTTCATGGGTCAAAGCTTTTTCTGCTGCCTCTTCAGTAAGTTACATTTCATTTTGCACAGGACCATAATGCGATCTTTTGCACCGACTAAATCACCTGTAACTAGGGAGGAACATTTAGGCTTGTCTTGACACGACAGTGACACATTCCTGGCACTGTGTATTTGCAGATGTGCAAAATGGCATCAGTCCTGCTGGAGTGGCAGGCTTTGCTGCACTGATTGCACGTGCCCCTTTCCAAGCCAAACCCTGGCTTTCCCTGACCCTCCAGATGTTATGTCACTGAGCCAAGACGACACTGTATTTAAAAAAAAAGTGGTTTTGCAGACTCATACAATTTAAGAACATGACCTGTAGTCTGCCATCCAAACATATAATTGTGCGGCGCTGTGGCAGATATTTAGCAATGTTACATAAGCGGGTATGCCGCTTGGCTCTGACCTTACTTATCAGTCAGTCAGCTTGGCAGCAGAGCCACGTCTAGACCAGTGTGTGAGTGTAATGACAAAGGGGAGATTTGAGCTAAACATTCCTCATGTGGGTGATTCCCTGTGACCGGTGTGGTTCCTAATAAGGCACCCTACAAACTCACACGGTCCTGCTGACCTCTCTGTAAACACTGCTTTGGATAAAAAAAACACCATCATTAATGCGCCGGCCGTGGAGCTTCAAAAGCAACACAAGCTGTAAAGAATCAGCAGGACTAATTCAGTAACATGATCAGTAACAATACTGAATTATTACAATTCAATTATTACATATAGCTCTTGTTTGAGTGTTTCTTAGCCATTTCAACAGAAAAACAATAATTGTTTAAATTTTAACATTTTTTATTTTATGATCTAAAGTCAAGTATTTTCCTACAAAGCCGTGATGTAATGGGTGCATCTTATTGCATCACATACTTGATTTTTAACTGTGAGGATTACTCCTGACAAAACAAACTCTAAAGTAATCTCTATTGTTTTAGACCCACTATAAATGTGTGTTGGTGTGTTACCTTGCAGAGGTTTTAAAGCATGGCAATGGAAGAAGTGTGAAATTAAGTCTCATTTCTCTGGTTTTTTTTTTTTTTTTTTGCTGGACAAATGCAAACAACTTTTCTGGCACATTATAAACAACGCTGTTATCCCAGAGAGGAAGAGGCCAATGTTTTAATCACCAACTGATGCTCATAAATATCTATTTATGGCCTACAATAAGCACATCATTCTCTGATCCTGTTCACCCTCCACAGAAAAAAAAATCCTTAAAGCTTCTCTGGCTGCTGATGTAAATGCTGCTGCAAACCCTGGCTATAAATTAACTTAACAGATATCCATTGGATTATGACATGAAAAATAATATGATTAATCAAGGAATTGAAAAAGAATTCTTTTATTCTATAAATAAATGTCTCTTTCTGCAGGCTGGTCGCATTAATAATTACAAACTTCAATAATTTCAAATGTTATATTTCTATCTTAAGCCTTTACTGTTATTAAAAGGACAATCAGCATAATAGAAATATTACTAACCAACTAAAACATTTGCAATATATCCATTTCCTCCACCTGCTTTGCCCCCACAGTTGCACACATGTAATACAAACAGCAAACACCACAGCAGTTTCAACATATTGTTTTTTTTCTCATCCTTGTTTTTATCATGACAGTTTGCTGTGAACAGTTCTAATCAGAATTTATCAGTGTGTGTGACAAGCTACTCAGTTTGCATCATCCAAGGTCAGTGTGTGGATCGTGACTCCATGCATCTGTGATTGTGTGTGTGCTGACGAGCTCCTGATTTCTGCCCACGGGGCTGACACATCAAATGACTTGCCGCTTACAGTGCAGCCGCTGCGGCGTCGAGTGCCAGCTTTAGAAATAGAAGTGGCAAAGTGATTCACAGGGGCCGCTAGCGCAGATGCTGGTGTTGCTAATTAATCATTCACACTCCGGTATAACACTAAAACACATGAGGATGATAGGAAAGGTGACAGGACCCCTAAACCCACCCTCTTCTCAGACATATCTTCATCCACCTCGTCCACATAAGGATTCATTATGTGTACTTCACACAAGATCTAAAACAAACCGATCGCCAAATATTTTGCTGTAGCTGCTGAGATGTTTAAATTATCATGGAAATCCATCTCACCCTGTGGTGTAGGGTATGTTGATGCCTCCTAAATTGATGCTCTCGCAGCCAACGATGAACAGCGTAGAGAAGCAGAGCAGAGACACGCCACTGCAGATCATAGCCAGCTTGGCCGACTCTCTTGCACCGAGCTTCAGCTTCTTGATGATGTAACCACCTAAAACAATACCCACTCCGGCACTGGGTACAATGATCACACCTGTGAAACAGAGAGAGAGAGAGAAAGAAACTGGTCAGATGAAGTGTTGCAGGCAGAAAGTCAGAAGGAAATTAAGTCATGAAATGTCAACACTGAATTAATTCAAAGGAATCAGAGCAATAAGCATGAGAATCAGACATCCTAACATGAAAACTATGTGAGCATTTGATATGAAAGATTGCAAAAAAATTGAGCTAAAAACCAAAAAAATGTCACTTTTTCCTACATTCCTAATTTACCTGAAATGATATCATGAAACGACAAAACACTAAATAGGCTTTGCAGCATCATTGCAACCTGATTGTGCTGCAGATTATAACAGTCATGTTGTGCTGGGACACGTGCTCTCAGTCCATTTAAGTCCCTGAAACTGACAGCAAAAGGCAGTACTGGCTGCTAGCGGGACTGACCCGAGTGCTGAGGGTCATCGTGAAAGAATTATACTCTGAGGGAGGCTGCACATAGCAGAGTTCCGCTACAGGCTGTCACAGTAATGAGAAAGTTGGGGTCAGTCGGCGGGGTGGTGGGTTGTTTCAGAGCAACAGCAAAGAAATTTTAAAACCCTAAAAAATATATATATTTTTTGGCTTCTAGTTGCATCTTTTGTGCATATGTTTGTGTTAAAACACGTCTGAACAGATGAAGACAAAGCAAACTCAGCGACAGCTTGTGGCATATTATCATCATGCAAATGCATGTTTTATTTCCCAGAACATGTGCTTCCTGCAAAGATTAAGCATTTGAACAGTAAACCCAGAAATCACTTAGAGATGTGCGAAGCGGCATGCACACACACTAACACACCCATCCATATTATCTGGATTAACAGCTGTGCAGACAT
Source organism: Kiunga ballochi (assembly GCA_037177335.1). Classification (NCBI taxonomy): domain Eukaryota; kingdom Metazoa; phylum Chordata; class Actinopteri; order Atheriniformes; family Pseudomugilidae; genus Kiunga; species Kiunga ballochi. The sequence goes on from JBAMIG010000019.1 coordinate 10,781,348, forward strand.
TACTGCAAGGGATTTTTAAGGGATGAATTAAAAGGCTGCATGTGGTCATATTCCAAAAACTCTGGAAAATACGACTGATGCATAAAAAAAAACAAATTATTGTAAAGTAGTGGAAAAAATGACAAGAATCAGGATAAATGGTGCGTTTCTTGAAAGAGAAACGGTGCATCAACCAAGTGGAAAAACAACTAGAAAGCACAGGAGCAGCAGCGACGGTGAGGAAACTACTGCTGAGCGGGGTGTGTGTGTTATGTTACAGTTCTATTTCTGTAGCAGCATCTAATGATCATGTAGCAGTGGCAGCGCTCATGATACAGATTTAAAAAGTGGTAATTGGGCTATGAGTTGACACTGCATTCCTAAACACCATCTATCTTTGGTCCTCTTTTGCCATTATTGTTTATTTTAATGACCCATTATCTCTAATTATAGCGTTTAAACACTCCACTAACAGGAAAGCTTTTGTTATACATTAAAGACACTTTGAAACAGAAAAAGTACATAAAGTCTTGAGTCAGTTGAGTGTTAATTTGGGATCATTTAAGTATTTTAGTGAACAATTGTGTCTATGAGAAAGTGTGACAGGAAGGCAAAACAATTGTTTTGCAGAGTTGTCGTACTGTCAAATACGCAGATGCCACAGCTGTGGTGGAACTAATACCGCATGAGGATGGGTCAGTTTACAGAAAGAGTCCATCAGCTAGAGAGCTGCTGAAGAGCAGACAAGCTGGGCATAAATGTCACAAAGACCAAGGAGCTTCAGGAAGAGGAGCCACCACCATCCCACTCTGCACAACATCTTAGACAGCTTCATCAGGATGACAGACATCACCAGCAGAGTGAAAGAGAAAAAAATGTCCATGTCCCCATGTCCTGTGGAAGGTGTGGGGTGGAGCATCCTGACGTAGCCCATCTCACTGTGGTATGGGAGCTGCACAGCACTGCACAAGAAAGCACTGCAGCAGATTGTTATGGATGCAATGCTTTCCACACAATGACGACATCTACACAATCCACCACAGGAGCAGGGTCTCAGTGATCAGAGCTTACTGTTCGTCCTTCTGCCTGTAGGCCGAAGGTCAGAGGCTCCGGATGAGGTCCAGTTCCTTCCCTTTGGATGTCAGACTTTTAAACAAACACCCGACTCTTCTGATTGACACTATGCATTATCCAAAGCACATTTTCCTAAACACTTACTGTTAAAAATGTATTTATAGTGCTGTTATTCTTTACTTTGTGAGGCCACAAGGCTTCAGGTAACAAAAATCATTCTTTTAGTTTTCTGCCAGCAGGAATGGCAATATATAAAACCTTTAAAGCTCATGTATTCACTAATGTGTATCTACTGTGCAAACATCCCCATTTAAATGAGTACACATGAGAA
>JBAMIG010000019.1:10782831-10821792 GCA_037177335.1 Kiunga ballochi
AAACCTTTAAAGCTCATGTATTCACTAATGTGTATCTACTGTGCAAACATCCCCATTTAAATGAGTACACATGAGAATTAATATACATTCTTATAACTAAATAAATCATACATCAACATGAAGACCTCATCAGCATTTAGAATAAAAACATGGAGTCATTCCAGGTGTTTTTTTTTTACATAAATGTAAAACCACAAACCAGATAATCATACAACGGGCCCTCTAAATATTAATAATAGCAGCAAATATGAGTGACATATTGTCTCAACATGTTTAACAGACTATCAACCACAGAATACAGCAGAGAAGCAGACTTCAGACCCGATAATAATGACTGAATGCGTCACTAATGAACACAAACTGAACAGATTCAAATAAATCCAACATAACATTGCTTTATTATGTTGCAGGTAGTGAAGCATTTCCATGAGAATTAAATGCTTAATAGAAGCTATGAAGCTATGAGTGCTCATTAGAAAACATTGCTCATCCAGAAATACCCAAAGAGGCAGGAGACTATTGCCAAAAAGGCATTTATTGTTGTTTCACTCCAGCATTCATTATTATTAATCTCATTAGCAGTTCTAAAACTAAATATAGCTTTTAATGTAAATTACTACTTAAATGTAGAGAAAACATTGACCAGGACATTTGTTTTACCGGCTCTTATACGCTTATTAACGCTAAATGGCACTAAAAAACGGTTCAGCACCACAACACGGAGGCTCTTAGCTGCTCTGTGCTCAGCAGCATCTACCAGCGGGATGCTAACATCTTATGGCTCCTGGATAATAGCTTTAGAGGTATTATTACTTAAAAAAACTACTGCATAGCAAAGTGAGACACTGACAAAAATGTGAGGAAATTAAAAATAACATAAAAATAAAAGAGAAAAAACCTTGATACACAACAAATCAATATCTTTTCCCCCTGTAAGGTATGACTTCTGCTTCACTAAGGTTGGTTTTAAATTTACAGCTTTTTAAATGTTCTTTTCTGTTGATTGAAACTATTTAAACCTAACCCAAAATAAACTAACCACTAGATTCAGTGTGATAAATGAAAAGGCTTCAAACCAGCTTATTCCAGTCACCGGGTAAAGGACAAAGTCTGTCCATCCACCTGGTCCTCTGAGGAAGCACAGCACTCCCATCAACAGGAGTGCCCACTCCTCATCATCACATCCTAGTAACTTGGCAGGGCTTTGGTAGTCATGGTAACTGCACCACCCGTTTGCCCTTACCCTTTGTATCCTGGCAACAGGCACATGAGATGCTGTATATTTCTGTGTTTGTGTGTGTCTTGCAGCGACCACATATAAATCACACAGACAACGTGGACACACAAAAACAATCACACACAAAGTTTTGCCTTCCACCATAATTGAGCTTTCAGTCACTGGTTACTGTAATAATCCTGCTACCAGATTAGTAGTGCATTAGCAACACTGGCTCAGACACACGACGGATTAGACCGTGTCTTTGTGCATCCTATATGCTAGATGTGGTGCACAAAATACAGGCAGAGCAGAAGGTTGTGCGTGTCTGAGTCCACAATATGATGACTCCATCCTGCAGTCAATAGAGAATTGTGTATTACAGTCAGTGGATGTAATGAAGGTTTATCACTGAATGAAATCCTGCAGGGCTCCATGACTCATTACACTGTTTCTTACTTGTGAATCACTGCATGCATGAGCAATGTTGAGAAAAAACAACACAATATCTCTGGTTTGTCTGGATTTAAAACTGAACCTTTTGTTTAAAGCCATTGCGTAATTCCCAAAAATGTAATGTCAAAATAGAACAAAATTTCATAGACTACTGGAACCATTTAAACCACACTGCAGAATACCCTTCATCACAGGCTCCCACACATCCTTGATGATGGTCCATGAGGGACTATGACTGCACTCCCTTACAAGCAGCTCGAACTCGATGGACTGTGCTGCAGTCCAACGACATTTCATAGCCCACACCTACGGCACCTTTAAGCAGCACAGATTTAAATTGCATACCGAGACACTTACCAGTATATATGCTGGCGTTAGAAGCAGGAATGCCAAACTGTGATTCAATAAACTTGGGGATGAATGTGATGAATGCCGTGACAATGGCACACTCAGCTGTGTAGGACAGGCTGACAAACAGGAAGGTCATGTTGCTGAGGATCCTCAGTGCTGCCTTGGGGAGGTCTGGATCGGAAAACAAGAGGACACCTCGTTACTGTTGTGTTGCAATTAATACACTGACAGCATCCTCATCTGGCTTTATCTCACCAAAGCTGCATTTGCAATCAATACAAACTTTATGTGACTCGCGTTCAAATTATCTATTCAACCATTTTTCATTAGTCTGTTTGTGTTTTTGTATCCTGCAACAGTGCAATAAAACACTTGGATGTGTCAACACTTGATCTCTTAGGAGGTTTTAAGAAAGTGCAGAGCAAACACATGGATCATGTGCATCTGTGCTGCACAAAGCAAAACTACAAATGGAGCTTAGATGTCATCATGCTTATTTTAAGTCATAACAAGGGCAGGCATGCCCTTTGTGGCTGCTTTAGGGCTTTGTTCATGTGCTGCGGTCACCATGATGCTGAATGCCTACTCGTTCTGTCACTCCAAAGTCACGTGATCTAGCTCTATGTATATTACTGCTGCAGGACCGAATTAACCTGATCCAGCTTTTGCACAAGTTGATAACAACTACGAAGGGGATGGGGATTCACTGAAATATTGGTAAATCCTTACATAAAAGCATCAATGACACAATATTCATGACATTCATTCATAGAACTGCTGACATACATGCACTACAAAAAAGCCACAGACTTGCAAGCACTTTAAATTATTTTTAAATTACCAACAGATCCAGTAAATGAAACGCATCTTTTATTTTAACATCATGTCCATAAACAAGCCAAAGAACGCGTGTACCATTAGAATTCGATGACAAAGTATGTCAAAAATGTTTTTCTGCAAGGAAACATGTTAATGTCTTCCAGCAATGCTGGAGAAAAATTCCTGGATTCTTGTACACCCCTGTGTGAATCACCACTTAAGCCATGCCTCGCTCTTCTCCAGAAGCTGAGCTGTTATTACGTCTTATTGGGGGAGTAAAAAAAAAAATAATGAAAATTACACAGCAGTTTTTCTTTAAATGGTAAAATGATCTTTAATTTCCTAATATTTTTTTAGAAAAAAAAAACTAAACTTTTGCCACTAAATTTGCTGGTGCATGTCAACGCCATTGTAACAAAGTCAAAGTATATGACTTCACAACATGTTAGGCAGAATGAGGATCTCCACAGCCCTTATGAAACACAGATTCAAGCTGCTGCTTTTTCAGATTTCTGCTGAAGTTTCAGCACTTGCTTAAAGTTGGAGAAAGACCCACAATATGCCGTTTAGTTTATTCAGCTAATTATGTACTCAATTTAAGTCCCTTTGTACAACGCCGCTTTGTGTGTCTGGCCATTGCCGTCGGGGTTACTGAGGTTGGGCAACTGGATTAATCAGCTCGTACAGAGTAATGAAAGACAGGAAACAAAGGAGCTGAATTGTGCATAAAACTCATTCATAAAAAACCTAGCTAAGGAAAAGACAAAAGTTATTAAATCTAGACTTCGATCCCCATCCTGAGCATGAATGAGAGGACAGTGGGAAGGAAAACTCCCTTTTAACAGGAAGACAAACCTCCTGTAGACCCCGGCTGAGGGAGGACGTTATCTGCTTTGACTGGCTGGGACGGAGAGGACAGGAAAGACAGAACAACATACACTGCAGCTTTTATCTAAATATTCATCAGTCTTGGACTTCTTTATATAAAAAGATGTTTAAGCCTTTAATAAGGTTTATGTGAGCTGAAAAGCAGCTAAAATCAAAGCAAGACTTGATTTTTCTAATCAAAATGAAAAGTAAATAAAGTTTCTACTACAAAATACTATCAATAATAGAAAGCAACACCATAAAAGCAAAGTTTTACAAGTCATACATTTTTCATTATAGATCTTTAAGTGTGTGTGGTCTGTCATTACTTTCACAGAGTCAGCTTATTTAACTAAGCTCATACCGGCCGTCTCCAGTTCAGGCCAGTGAGTGCACACACATTTCAAACCAAGACTAAAGAATCGTGGTATAGTGTTGTAGTCACAAGGCCATCATGTGCTTACGGGGAAATGCGACAAAGCAAAGCAGACACAAAAGAAGAAGGCAAGAAGAATGTAAAGTGGATTATTAGTGCCTTTTATTAGAGGAGGATATGAGAAAGCCAGCCTCACTGCATGGCACGGAGCCTCGATTGGAGGATAGCCGTCCCGGCGCCAATTCAACTGATGATGTTGTAGGAGGGGAAATGTTAGAAGCATCTGTCAGTGATCCTAGATCAAAAGGTAGGAATAAAATAGCGACACTAATTATTTCATTCCTGGGAGTCGGGCTGTAATCTTGTCTAGAAGGGAGACAGATGGCCCAGTCCTGCTGCCATTTACAGCAGCTGCTTTCCCGCTCTGTCAAACTGGTTCTATTATTTCTATAGTGGCTGGTCAGCCTAAGAGGTGGACGTGTTAAAATTTTCAATCAAAGTCTAAATATAGACAAAGTCTTTCAGGATGTACACTCCAATAATTATACACAGTTTCTTTGCAGCTGTTGGATGTTTAGTCAATTAAAAATGATAAATTATTCACAAGCTGTGTTACCACTTAAGCATTTATTTGTAATATAAACATACACTGAGTGTAAACAATGCAAGTTTTAAACCTGGGTCTTATTTTGCTCTGCATGCGAGTGTGTCAGCAGGAATGTAAAGTTCATCAATAGCCACTAAAATCCTTACAATAAGGTCCTGATTCCTCAACGATCTGGGATTTGCTGTAATTTCTTAAGCCGATACCCTCTGTGGTGCTGTGCACTTTGTGTGCTCGCATACTCAATTTTAGTGTTTGAGCAATTGTCTTGAGTATTATCATAGAATTTTAAAAAATGACCTCTGAAAAAGGCTTGAAAGCATTTTTACATTCTTGTAGCTGTTTAATTGTTTGCAGTCATGGCTGTTTCTAACAATTTGTGGGTTTGTTCAATTAGTTTTTGGCCAATTGTGACGGGTTTGCACAACTAGCTGTGTCCCAACACTCACTAAGAAGAAGTCTCTTTAGTTTGAACACAGAGTGGAAATAAGTTGAGTCATCCAGTATTTGTTCGGTGGAATGGATCATAATTCCAGCTGAAAAGAACGAATTAGCATTTCCACTCCTGGCAGGTAATTAATCACTTATTGAAATGTGTTACTTTGTCAGCAGTCATTTTTTCATACCCCTGAGTCTTTCAAAGGGAAATGCTTGACACAGCAGCAAAACAAGCTCCCAGGAACATTGATGATCAAAACTTTGTCCCTTGAATGTGTACAACTGAAAACAGTCAGGGTTTGCACTTTTTCTTTAAGTATTTGCTTGTGATTTGACGGGTATTTAAAAAAGCTCTCTGCAAACAGCCAGCTCATTAACGTACCCTTTCACAATAAGTGCTGAATTTGTGTAACAGACAAACATGCACACCTCAACTGAAGGACGTGCACTGTACTAAAATACACTCCAGGTCTGTGTACTGAAGTGCTTGAGTCTGCGAAATTGGCTGTAAGTTTGCACAACAGTGCAAAACATCCTGCTGAGACAAAGAAAACAGCAGCTGAACGAGCACCAATCGGATGAAACTATAACACCTTCGTGGTTTGCAAAGTCTCCATCACTGAGACAAAACGGTTTTGACTGCTCTACATCTACATAGCATTCATTTATAAGTGTGCAGCCATGCTAAATGCGTGCAGGATTTAGAAAGTATTAAAGCGAGGGATGGCAAACACAAGGGCTGCTTTTTAGCTCTGCTGCACAGCCTGTCAAATCCTGTGTGGGGAAATGTGATGGAAGTCCCCCGAGAGCTCATTTAAAAGAGAACCGAGAGCAAGCAATAAGATGGGAGGAAACACAAGCGAAAAGTTGGGTTTATCCGGGGAAACCGGGAGATTCCTCCTGTATGTAGCTCAAGGAATGTATTTGAAATAGTTTTAGTAGCAAAGTGTGTAGATGGAAAAACTCACGACTCACTTCGGCTTATAAAACACTAGGTTTACCAACACAGCTGAGGTTTACCAATTCATCAGCAGCCTGTGTAGACACTCCTACATAAAATCAATAATGTCTTTAAAAAAAAGATCTCAATAAAGCCTCAATTATTGGAAAACATCCTTAATCTCCAGCTTTGATTGGATTAAAGCTTATTTTGTACATCAATGACTAAACACTTCCTTTACCATATAAGTGACACCTTCAAATCAATAGGCAAGTTTATCATATCTCACCTTTGATATCTTTTCCAAAGCCCATGGAGGACGACACATTTGGGTCTTTGCTGCTGGACTTCTCCTTCATCACGTCATCGTCGCTGGACGCGTCGCTTGGCGAGCCGATCTTTTTCTTCTTCCTCTTCTTATGGCGCGGGGGCAACTTTTTGGGGAAGGCAAACATGGGAAAGATCACCAGAAGCATGGCTATGGCACACAGCAGGAAGCCACTCCACCTGAGGGGAAAGAGAACAAGACGGGTCGCAGAGGTAACAGACCGCTCAGCATATGGGGCGCGCACATAAGGGAAAACATTTACACATGCATATTTACCAGTTGCCAACAAAGCGGGGGTCATTCTGGTCGATGTTCACGACGGTTTTGGGGTCGACATAGAAGCCGATTAGAACGCCTCCCAGAAGATAACCAGCCGCAGGTCCCAATGCTCCCATTACATACATGATGGCTAAAACAGACACAGGTGCAACCAATTAGGAACTTCATAACATCTTTTAGTGCTCCTAATGACCCACTCTTTCCAGAGCCCATTTACAATCTCACCTACAGTAGCTGTTCATTACCTCCTAATCTCAGTCTGACTTTAGAACACCTGTACTGGGAACGGTGGGAACTCTTGAGCACCCCAGAGGTAATTTCTAACAGCTACTGAAGCTTCTGTAAGAGCAGGCTGAAATGCACCACAGGTCTCATGTTGACCTAAGGGCAGGCGAGTAAATCTCAGTGTGAATGGAGGTGAAACATTAACCCTCTAGGGGGTCTAAGACCGTCATCGAGGTGAGCCAACGCTCCAAAGCTTTGCCGCAGGGAGAGGGAAAACTCATTAAATTTAGATAACCTTAGTTGGACAAGTGGAAAAATCTCCTGCAGACATCCAGCAGAGATGCGAGTCCAAGCTATTTGCCAGACCAAATCAGGGGGGGCAAACTTTCTATAATTACACCTGGAACATTGCAACAAGCTGCAAATGTGTGTGTGTGTGAACTGGTTTCCCAAGTGTATGGATTAGTATGATTATTGTGTGTGTGTGTGTTCGCTATCTGTGTTTTTAAATGTGTCTAGATGGGAAAATTTTCACCCACACAGACTTCACAATTAGATTTCCAACTAACAAAAACAGCAACAAACCACATGCTTCTTCCACTCACCACACGTGCAAGCAGGTCAGTGTTTGTGGTAATCTGCTTGGCAGCGGAGGCAGCAGGTGCGCCGCGTCCAAACTAGAACTCCAATGTCTGATCTCTCCCGAGACCAAAAGAACACATCCTCCCAGTCAGATTACATAAGATTTGCACGCACACACACACACAAGCAAGTTGCTTTAGTTGGAATGGAAAGTCTCTTGCGAGGCCAATATTTAAGAAAAACACTTCAAGCGATTTGCATTTTTTGTTTTCTTAAACCTTCATATTTTCAGCCCAACACTTAAAAAGTCCTTCCTTTCCTCCCTCGACGTGGCCAGCAAAGGTAAAAAACAAAACATGCTCTATTTTAAAGAACGGCTACAAAAACAAATCTTGCATCTTAATTAAAATCGCTGCTTTCTTGCACAAACACTACTTAGAATAAGAAAGGTTTAACTTAGACACAACAAATCCCCTTATCAGCAAAATGCATACAATCACACATGGTTCTGCAAATTCAAGATATACTATTCCAATATACATATACAGTACAAAAATGGTAGAAAAAATGGGAAATTTGCCGCACTTGCATGTGAAAATGCATATGAAACGTGAAAGCCATCGCTCTTTTATTTCCGTAACTACATGTTCAGACAGAAATCTTGCCAAAAGAAGAAAAAAAAGGTTTCCATCATTTTCTCTAAAACTACACCCCTCCCCTCTTCTTGCATATTATAGCTCATCTCATATCCTGCTGCCCAGCAAGCCACAGTCAGGATATTACCATTCAGAGATAATAAACAATAAGTTATACCTGGCAAGGATAACAATAAGTCCTCCTTTATCATCTTAATCTCCAAAATTAAAAATGTCTGGCGATACTTAAACATGTGAATCAGCCTTAGGTGGCAGATAACTAAAATGTCAGTATAAAAGATGATTAAAGTTGGCCACTGCCTCGGCCTAACGCATCATTTAATAGACAGCAGGAGGTGCAGATTGAAATTTGATGCTTCCCGATTAATCGTCATAATTCTTAATACTTCAGATCTAAAACAGACTATTTTAGCAAGGTTCAAGTTGAATGATTACCTGGTAGATCAAGGTGGACGTTTTTAGAGCTGCGTTTGCCTTAGATTTTTTTTTATTACCCCAAACATAAAGCACCATAATAAAAAGTACATTCTGTCTAAGTCAGATTCCCCTACAGTCAGTTGCCAGGCAGAGGTTAACCTCCACGTATGGTCCTTTGGTTGCCCTTCAAACTCCTGCCCTCCAGGGATGGCCATATTTTATCCCCTCTGGGTGATTGTGTAACTCCGTCTTGCTGCTCTATCCATCATGTTAACGGTGTTCTGCCCTGCTGGAGGACAAAAGGGGTTATAAACACATTGCTCTACCCTGCCTACTTGGCAGTGAGCAGGGATAGTTTAGGATCAGCAGCTTGGCATGAAGGGATCGCAGGGTCGCATCCAGCCTGAAGGGCAGCCGGGGCAAAGCCAACGGATTGAGGAATATGCGGGAACACCAACGATGTTCCATCACTAACAGCACACATGCTGTGGATGGTAGCGGCCGCTGGATTGCAGGAGGTGCACGCCAATAAATGAATGCATGGCATTCACTGGCTTGCTTAAATTATATAATAGACCTTCACCAGGAGCACATGAAGGACGACACGTTATGGAGTTTTTATGGTTTCTTATACACACGGGGTAATGTGTAGTAGCTTGTAGTAGCTATTGGTTTTCCTCTCTTGCCAATCATTTAGTATCATGAAGTAATTGCATCATGCCAAAGATACGCAAGGAAAGATTCTGATTTGGGGTTTATTTGTGCAGCAGGTATAATAATAGGAGGAAGCAATATTTCAGGAGACAGAAATATAAACATAAAAGCCCTGACAACTAATCAAACAACTATAAAATCAGTGACTTTAGAATCACAAGTATGCGTGCCTATGCAAACGTGGTAGATGAAGACAAACAGCGTGGTGGTAAAAAATGAAGAAGGGGTAAGGTTAGAGTTTCATGGTGCATCATTGACCCCAATTTAGCGTTTGCAGCTCTAACCTGATGGATGAACACAGCAGTCAAGCAGAGAGAGATGACAATAATTCAGAAAGAGAAAGGCCATAAAGTGAGACATGGAAAGAAATAAAGGACAATTGATTAACTGAGACAGCAGTGGCAGGGAGTGGAAGCAGGCAAATAACAGGCATGCTGGGAAGAAACAGAACCACATCTGAAAGCAGAGAACATGAAAAAACAGAAATGGAAAGCAAGGAACTGCAGTACGTTGTGACTGATCCTGCTGTGGAACTGAGTGATACAGCTTGCTCAGCAGCATCCCTCTTATATCTAACCTTCAGGGACCATTGCTGTTGTTTTCTATGCTTTGCCTCCCCCACAATCTGCAAAAACTTTGCGTTTCCCATGACCAACTCCGTCGCAAGGAATGACCGCGAGAAAAATTTAATAAAACCAGCTAACTAAAAGATTGCTTTTCTGTTATTCAGATTATTCTGTATGGTCATCAAAGTAGCCAGCTGCTTCCATTGCTAGCTTTGCTAAGACCAGAATACTCAGATGTTATTACAATAAAACGCTACCCCCACCGACCTTCTGTTCTCATCACCAGTCAGCCGTCACAACCAAACCAGCAGAGAATGAAGGAAGAAAACCAAGAATCCAATGATAAGGGGCACTGCGCCTAATGAGGAAGCAAACTAACCGCCACAGATAAATGATCCGAATCAATTACAACAATAAAAAACATAAGTGAGGTTAAAAAGGTTCAAATTCACATAAGTAAAAGAATGATAAGAATGTGAATGACCTAATTACATCTCTGCTAAAAGCATCACAAGCACAATCTTTACACAAGTACGAGTACGAGCATTAGGGCCACACTGAAAAATTAAATATTTGCAGGGGATTTTTTTTTCCTCCCTTGTTTACTTTGAGAATAAACTTGAAATGTTGAGAAAAGGTCAAAATGATAAAGTTAAAAACAGGGCGATCACATAGGTCACTACTAAATAGCCTAAGTCTACGTGTGTACGGCTTCTTAATGTGAAAATAGGTAAATGATGCAGTTTTATTAAATTCTGTCGTTTTATCTCTTTATTGTTACTATTGATTATATTACATATAAATAAGAACATGGAGAAGTTTAACAGAACATAACTGACATCTTTATTCGTCAGAAGCCCGTTTTTCCCTCAACCCTAAAAAATAGTCGACTTCCGGTCATGTCAAAATAAAACAGTAGAAACAACTTATTGAACAATAAACCATTTACACCATTAATGATATGAATAAATGCATAACTGTGCTAACAGCGTGCTTATTCACTTGATCAGGTATTGTTAGCTAAATACGCCAATCGTTTCCAATTTGATTTATTTTACTTTTTCCTCAAAACTGTTCTTTGACTTTATTCTCTAAATTTCAACTTTAGTCTTGAAACTATTTTTTTACTTTATTCTCGACTTTATATTCAAAGTGAAGAAGTGGGAGAAAAAAACAGTCCTCTACAATTTGTTTCCCAGTGTGGCCCTAATACTCCTTCGTACACAAGTTCTTTGCAATCAAGCAAACAAAACCTGTATGCCTGTATACCATAAAGCATCCGCCACCTTCGATATTGGCTGCAGAGGTGTGAGTCTGGATCTGTAATCTTTCTTCCCTCTTTGACTGGATACTGTTTAAATTAATCATGTTGTGCGTTACCAGCTTATTAGCCTATAAAGCTCAGTCAGCCTTAAAAGAAGCCTGGAAGGGGAGAGCAGGTAGCAGGAGAGAGATTGAATTAGTCTTCAATGCTGTCTAATTGTTAGGAAAGATGCAATGGCGCCCTCTCCTCACTGTAATGACACTTTGATTTATGTAGCATTATGCTTCTTGCATAACCTTTTCGCTCTGGCCTGGGATAATAATCCATTCTCACACCGGCTCCATGACAGGAAAAAAGCAATTGAATGAGCTTTTCTGTTTTACTCAATAACATCAGCTTAATGCAATACGTCAGCGCACACTTCAGAACTCTGATTTGCTGCACTGTGGAGTTCAGCTCCATGCCGAAAGCCGTTTGGGGAGTGTAGCCGTAGGTGACAGCTATATGATAAATGATCCATGCGGCTGCTGCTGTTAGAAAGAGAGGAGCACTGTTCCATGTATCCCTGTGTTATGGAGATGAGTGCAGTCATGTGATGTTCCTCGCACGAGACACACGGTGAAATAAAGGAATGACGGCATTGTCATGACAACCTGCTGACATTGCTGTTTGGTTACAAGGTTACAAGTCCCAACCTTACAGTTTTACTCAAAGGGCATTCACACAAACACACACACACACTTGCACAGTGGAAGAAAACACATTAATATGCATTAGTTTTCTTAACAATGGAGAGCAAAGGATGCAATGTTGCAAATCAGAAGCATGTTTTCATTAAATCCATTTGCTATGACCCGACGGACTTCTTTGTGAAGTGTCAACTTCTGAATCCCATGGTGTGAAAGCTTTAACCGCCTCTGGGGTTTGGATTTTCTCTGCATGGTCTCACATTAGGAGAATTGAGGACATAATAGAAAATAAGGTCAACAGAAGGGCTCGTAAAAGCACTTCCTACAGAATTAGAAAAGTCAGCAAAACGAATGAGATGATGAAAACTAGATGCATCAGGAACATGAAAAGAAAGCGGGAGGGGTTAAAGGTCATGGAAAAGTTTTTATTTTAATAAATAAATGAGTAAAATTTTTAACTACATTTTTTGTTAGAATTGTGTGCCAAGACATTCAGTGTGTGATTCACACAGGTCATTTGGTCCATCTGTCCCCTGAAGCAGTAAGAGAAGCAGGACCACCGAGAACCATTTGGCCACTTTCAAACAAAATAGCAGTCATGTGACCAAAATAAACCACCAACAAGACGCAGTGCATTTAATGGCGGCAGACCATTGCATTCAAATGAGAAGCCTCTTTTACAGCCCTCTCTGTGAAAATATGCCATCACGATCTCCTTCATCATCAAAAAGGAAGTGGTGTCATGCCAAAAAACTATGTTGACATAAAGGAAACAATAAATGCGAGCGTAAATGCTTGGAAGTAAAAATCTTCCCGCTAACAATCTGCATCTTTCCTAAAGAAGTTACTGCAAAACTTTACCGTAACTTTTCTGCTATTCAGAATTTTTTGTTTGTTTCGATACACGTTTGATGTTCAGTCCGGCTGGACGACCACAGAAAGCTGAGACACGCTTACGATCATAAATTCATACTTCTGTCTTACATCATATCTAAATTAATTCCTTACAACCTCCCACAAAAGACTTGAATGAAACATGAATGAAATTTTAATAAGTGAACTAAATGTAGTAGCGCTGGTGGCTTCTTTACTTTGTGAGAACAGTAGTCACGTTTGCAGAACAGTGTGATGCTGCATGTGGGGAAGATTTTAATGGATTAAGTACAGTAAAGAACCTTTATCCTGCTGAAGAGTCGGAACAAACAGATACAAACTCAGAGCTTTGTCAGGCTGTCTAAGAAGGGTATGAACAGCAACATCAAACACTCAGGCCACGCATAAGGCTTTTGTTAATACTTCACCTGGGGGCATCGCTTTGAAAGCAGTTTAAACAAAACACATTACAAGTCACAAGGGGCATTAAGAACTTGATCAGCATCTGAGGGCCATCTTTGCCATCCCACCTCTTCCTAAGCTCTACTTCTGTGTAGCAAACTACAAAGCAGTGACCTTCATCCTCACCCAAGGGGAGTTTAGCTTGACTACTAGGGCCAAAACCATTTCCAAAGCACTTCTGTTGTTGAATCACACATTCCTGGTGTACAACAGCTCGGTCCAAAAGCCAAAAGCAGCTAAATAAAAATGGTATGCTTATTAATTTTACATGCGAGCTGCAATATTTTTCATGCAGGGGTTCCCCGAGCACACTTTGCTAAATCAAATATTTTGGGGGGGGGGGAAAAAAAGGGAGGACAGAGGTGTTCTTTCTATTTTGAGATGCTCCCTTGAAGGAGTACGCCTGGGGTACTGTAGCAAAACAGCCAGCTTGCCAGAAAGGCAACACCTGTCAGAGAATGTGCACAAAGAATATTAGGCATTTTAACCAGCAATAGAGTGAGTCAACAACAAAAAAAAAAATGTTGCACGGTGCAAATGTTCTCCTGAGGGACCCGATCCACTCACATCTTTCCTCTACTGCGCATCGGTAGGGTCACAACTCTTAACTCAAAAGGAAATCTTTCTGCTGATTCTTTTGCTGGTCTAAGACTTCTGGACCTGCAGTGACAGCAAAAGATAGTTAATCTGCTGCTGATCTACGAGAATCCTTTTAAAAAGGAGCCGAAAGCCGCAAGAGCACTGAATGCAAAGAAAGGCAAAAGTCTCCAACTCCGCTGGGAACACGGATAAGGGAAGAGCCCGGCCAGTGATGCATAACAGGTCAGACTTCAGCAGCTAACTGCTCCGTGCTGCATTAAAACATGCGGCCAGGCATCCAAATGCAAACCGTGGGTTGAAGTCTGAGTTTAGCAAACTGGATCAGGATCAAATGTTATTTTAACACATTATTTGCAAATCTTGGTGCAAGATATTTTCTGGTTTTTGTGCAACCAATCACACATTAGTGATACCAGCGTTAAATTAAATGCCTTCACTGTTCATTGCTTTTATTGAATGTAATGTAAAGTAAGCATAAAAAGGCTCCCTGTGCAGCTTAATACATTAGAATTAAGCTACTTCGGATAGTTAATGTATAAGTTATAATTCAGTTCTGATCGGACACCATGCGGTGATACCGGAACAATCAGCAACTTAACCCAGACTCTTCCTTCTAACCTGCTCATCTGACAAGCCAATGAAAACCCCTTTTTTCCTTAAAATGCCTCAGTGAGGGAGCAGCAATAATAGGAACAGCAAAAGAGGAAGGTCTTGCTTCCTTTGTACCTTTACTCCTTCACAAAGTACTCCGCTTTCTAACACTCTCCAGTACTTTACACTCAGCTACATTTAGTAAATCCTTTCACTAAACTGTCTAATCCATCATTCTAAGTGGATTTTCCTGCTAATCTGCCTTTCTTTTGAACAAATACACTTTCACTGGTTTATTCTAAACAAAGTTGTGTCAATTTATTACAAATGTCCATTTTCGACCAATATGTTGTAGTAGAATTGCTACATTTAGATAGATACTTTGCCAATAAACAGAAGATAATGTCAAAAGTAGAGAAACCAGCAGGGAAAAAAAAAAAGAGTCCAGTAATGAACTTTTTCATTTCTTTTATTGGTCACCTACTTTTTGTATGAGCTTATAAATCAACAAATTGCTATTATAGGATTAGTCAGGTTTTAGATAAGTAACAATTAGGGTGTTTAAAAAGGAAGGTGTGGGCTATTCTTTTCACAACCATGTGGGACTAAACTTTGTGTAAAAACACTGTTGAGCATTACACTGATAGATAAAACTCCACCAGCTGCATCCCTCCTGGATCCTGCAAAATAGAAACCGAGCTTTATTTCATCAGTGTTTGTACAATTTAATGTCAAAATATTTGTGACATATTGCGACTACTTTATGATATTATAGTGTGCTATTGATTTTCTGATTGTATTATATATTTCTAGTGAATAATCTTATTTGAAGAAAGAAACCTTAGATAATCACCCAGCAAAAGTGATGTCACATTTTTCATTCCAGCTTGCTAAAACAAAAACACACAATAAAAATGCTCATAATCAACACAATGAGACAGTTTTTAACTCTTATTTTTTCTGTGCATATATAATGTTCCAGTATTTGAGAAGGTGGCGGATTAACTTTCAGCTGACAAGGGGCAGTGAATGCAGCATCTGGTATGGGGATAGAGCCATATTACATTTAGTGGGCTCTGTGTGTGTCAGTCCATTAGGATGGCAAGCATGGGGCTTATGTTTTAGTTTGCCACACGCCTGCACCTGCAGCTTTTCCGCCTCTCAATGACAGATGTGGTGCAGCAAATTGGTCCATGGTGCTAAAGCTGTGCCTTGCTCTTTTTCTGCCAGCTTCCTGAAAGCATTTCTATTACCAAAGAGCTCGTTTCTTCAAGTTTTCCTCATTCAAAAAGCAACATGCGAATAGTCATCATTAGCTCCTATAATGAAGATAATTAGCCAGAGATGTGATCATGCATGCAGATCAGGGTTAAGTGCAGATTCAGCTTCTTGCATAGCAATAGTGAGAAGATGGATTTAGCTTTTAAAAAACTAACATTTTAAATGTTTACCATTATTATGTAATAAAACATAAAGGAAAATACCATAATAATACAGGTATTTGTTAAAAATAATTCACTTTTATATACTATGTGTGTATTTTATGGTTGCAAAAATATTTTATTGATGTACTTAAAAAGAATTTTGGTTTAGAATGACTGTGGGTAAATGTGCAAAGAGGTGAAACTGCATGGAAAATAAAAAATATTTCATACTCTTGGATGCATTCTGACCCTGCAAGTTCTAGAGCTGTGCTCTAAAGTGCTCTAAAAACCAAAGATGTATATTCAAATCCAATAATACACGTTAGATTTATTTGCAGACTGGTGATGAATACTTAGGATTGCTCTGGTTTTCTGATTTATCTAGAAAAAAAAAAAAACAATCTCAGAACAGAACTTACCTCAGTGCTTTATAAAAAAAATATTTTAATCCCTGTGGGACAAATCTAAATAATCATCAACACTGCATTGTTGCTGCTTAGACTGTTTGGACTACATGTATTTAACCCTTACAGCAACTTCCACCTGTCCTCTTGTTGGTTCAACTCTTAATTTCTCCTGTGGGAGGAATTTGCACCAATCTTATGTAAGATTTTTCATACTTTTATTGTATATCCAAGCACACAATGAAATGTAATATACAGCCCAGCTACGCAGTTATCCACCCAACCTACCATCAATGCAAAACAAAAAAAGGGTTAGGTGAACTGTGCTGCAGCAGAAGTGCCTCCCACACACAGTTAACACATATTTCACCTATAAACCCACTTGATGGCTCAGACCTACCTTATGTCTATACACCCAGATGTTTAAGTGCAGACAAGCGCAGGAAACACCCACCATATACTCTCAACCAACAACTCCCACAGCCTGAACCCTCTCCCACCCACAAGTGCAGGTGCATCCACTCCCACCTTTACAGGCTCCATACGAGCTCTGAACCGCTGTTCTTTCCTCATTCACAGCCTCCTGACTACTAACAACTAAAATGTAAAGAAACTGGAACAAGAGCTTGGAAAATGATCACAAAAACATCTTCGATAAAGAAGCTTTTTAATACATCTCCATAATGCGAGTTCAGCATTTCTTCATCTCCAAACTCCCTCCAATAATGAGCCAACTCACTTGCATGCAACTCTCGTCACAACACTGTCTCCCTCAATAGGCTTCCTCACAGTTACATCTGAGCTTATTACTTTTTTTACATCATGCACAACCAGCTAAATGGTACATTTAACAGCATAACAGAGCCTAACAGAACCAATGAGTGTGCACAGCCTGTCCTGTCGGGCTAAATTTTAGGTTGCAAAGCATCTTTTTCCACAAATTCCATGCAACTGTGACCCCACAGGGTTGGGTCAAAAAATGTTCAGAGCCATCCATCTCCCCCACAGTCAGCCTGTGCGCCTCCAGGAAGCTTTATACAGATGGGACTGCAATGTGCTGTACAGTAGGAGAACGGCTGAAGAACAAAGGGGAAAGGATCCAGAAAAGGACACCCAGGCTATAATAATATTCAACAAAATGTTTTGTTTAGTTTAAGCTTTTTATATATATATACATATATATATATATATATATATATATATATTCTGTTATTAAAATAAATGCATCTTCATATTAGTGAATAACAGCATCATCCTTCTTTAAATGTTTCTCCCTCTCAACATCTTTTTGTACTTATGTAAATCCCATTAACATGTCTACCTTTAGCAACTCTACTCCACTTGCAAGCCATTTGAGCAACACAGGGGTCAAGAGGAACAATAGCCAGACTGCTTTTCAGAGATCACAGCAGTGGAATGTAGGAAGACTTTATTTCCATCTCCATAGCAAAACACCCTTGTGGCAACATCAACACGGAGAGTGGGCTAAGCAGAGCAGATAAGATGCAACGAGAAGAGAGGATGAAAACTAACACAGCTTGATACGGATGTTTAGACCGTCTCTGTTCTGTATATCAAACTGTGAGCGACCAAGAGAGTCTAAGCGGGACAGATTTGACCAATCCCAAAGGCGCTCAGTCGCCATCTGTCTGGGAGAACACAGCATATGATAGTAACGGTGGTCCCTGTCCCGATACTCATCATAGGACACGCTGCTCTCCTGGGGGAAGATAAACTGGTAATTGGTGACACAATTCATTTCTTGACTGAACACAACAGGCAAAGAAACGGCCTGGTTTCTGATCACAGAGCTGATTAGTGTCAGAGAAAATGCAGAGAATACAGGAGTTGATGTGTTTCAGCCAGCAGAGATGAAAGGCAGAATCCTGTGTTTTTTACTCAGAGTATAGTGAAATACTTTTAAAAGAAAAACAAGTGAAAAAGTTATCAGTCAAAACAAAACCGATCAAATCAGGAGGGAAAAAATACACAAAATTCCCAAGGAATATTTACAGATGTGTGTGTGCGTGTGCGTCAGTGAAGGAGTTTTTCTGCAACTATAAACTAAAATGAGGTGTAATGACGTGCAGAGTATTTAAAACTCAGATTTGACCAAAAACAAATATAGTGCAGCTAGTCTTCCACCCAAGTATGATGCAGGCCACACCAGAATACACAACTTCCCAGCTGTTATCAGGTTTAGCTAAACAAAAAATAAACATCTATGAGGGTACCTGGTAGAAGTTATATAGTGCTCCTAACCACAAATGCTTTCCTGTTGAAGATGGTGGTTAAACAACTAGGAAATTACAAACGTTTAGTCACGACACATTTCCTTTATGTTAAAGTTCTTTCAAAATAAATGCGCTGTGTATTAAGCCATTTTAAAAAATACAACATTGTTATGTTTTAGTTTTAAGCTTCCATGATGATGCTGTGCATTGCTTTGATATCCAAATCCTATCCTGAAATTTATTGAGGGTTTCGTTGCTTCTATACTTCTGCATATAAAATAGGACTTATCAGAACAATATGTGGGTCGTATATATTTAAGGGTATGAACTGGATGGTTCAATATATGATATGACATGTTGGAAACTTTGATATTTAGCTTATAAGGTCAATTTGTCCTCTGGCAGATACTGTAGGTAGAAAATAACTCTCTCTCTCTCTGTGGCATCAAAAGCAGTGTCAGTATCACGTTTGATTCAAGTTACCCTTGTCACGTACACTACTGTTCCTCCAAACCTTTATACTATTCAGGCAATTCTTAAACACAACAAATTTTAAATCATTGCATCTCGTTTTTATGCAGCTTTTCCACATCGTTCAAACCGAATTGAACCGTCCAGTCATGTAGGGAAGCATTCACTAACTGAATTTATAAATAACCAAGGCTGCACCAAAGATGTTTTCACTTCTTTCATTCATTCAACAGAAAGCAATAAAATAATGAGCATTTGTTGGACTAAAGAGCCAGAAAGAACAAAGAAAACTAACCAGTTTCTTTCCTGTATAGCTGAAAACAAAAGCATTCCTGCTATCATAAAAAGCTTGTGTGGCATTTCCGTAGGAACCTTCCCACATCGTCAAAACAAGCAGGCCAAACAATGAGAAAACAGCCACCAGTAATTAGTCTGTGATGCTGAGCTCTGCCTAAACCACAGTGGCAATGCTTAAGACCCCCACCTAAAAGCAAACACCCCCACACTCCTCTGCACTCTCTCTGCCCTGTAACATTGCTCTGACTCATCTAACGCATTTTGAGGGACACGCCAGGTCTGTCAGTCATAAAAAAGGAACAGAGCAATCTCCAAAAACTCCAAAAACCTTAACCCCACCCCCCCCACCCCTCTTCCTGCTCTGCTTTACGACACTGCCACTGTGTGAAGCAAAGGCTGCATAGGAACCCTTGGAATTTAATGAGGCCTTAATAGACATTAATAATGCAAAAACACCAATAAAACATTCTAGTATGTAAGTGTCAGCCTTCTGCACTGCACGCTTGTTAATGCAGAGGCAGCAGGTTTGCCAGTCATCGATCCGTTAACCTTTTCCTGCTCGCAGAGAGCAGCTGCATATTAAGCATCTGCCAAGTCTAGACAGGTTAGAAAAGGTTGCATTAGAAAAGAATTTGATGTTCACACACACAAATAAAAAAATCTCATCCCACACTGATAAACTGATAACAGCATCACAGGCTTGTGAATCCCAGGTCACCCCCCCCCCTCCCCTCCCCACCTGCATGCATATACAAACACACCTTGGACAAGCTGTAAGGAGGTAAAACAGCAAATCTGCTTTGTTTTCAGTTTATAGTTTCAGCTAATCCAACCTTTACAGAAAATAAAAGTTTCTCAGAGAGAAATGTTCACCTTGGTAACTATAAGGATGGCTCACCAGCTCTGACCTTTACACTGCTGGGAAAAGACACAATTCAAGAAATAATTTACTGCTTTCAGAGTACAGAAGACATGTCAGTTTGTAGATATGAGAGGGGGGGAGGGGGGGTAAGGGGTGCCTGCATAAGATAACATTCTGACGCAGCAGCACACATATGCACATGCTTTCCATCTCTCCAAGGACACCAGAGGTACCCCGTCCATGTATAAACGCATCGTTCTGCAAAGAGGCAGGTGGCTCCTCCCCTCTGAGCCTCTGCAGATTGAGATGGGGTTTACATTTGGTTCGGGGCAAGGTTTAAGGGAAGCCATTTGCAGATCTGGGTAGCCTACATCTTGACATAATTCATTTGCAGAAATATGGAAATGGGTTTGAGGATTTCTGAGTAGAAAGATGTGAGAAAGAAAAAAAAAAGGTGAGGAGGTATGGAGTCATTCAAACTGGAAAAAAAGAGGCGGGATACTCTGGACTCTGGAAGATTAAACTAGTCAAAAGAACAGAGGACAAGTGCCATGTAGTTGCCATGGTTATCTGAACATCTGCTGTGTAAAAATCAACATTTCCCCCCACTTATCTGTTCCCCCTGACACACCAGAAGATGTCTGTTTTCCCAAACACTCCTTTACTGGAAGGAAACAGATGATTGCTCTGAAAATAGCCGTCAAGGTCATCTGCTTTTGATGGGAATCTGTATAAGACAATAAGATGCCTGTCATGCCTCAATGAGTGAGTGTGGAACCCTTTCCCAGTAGAGCCCCTTGTTAAGGTGAGGGACACAGAAAGCCCATGTCTGCTTTCTCCTGCTTTTATTCTGTGTGTGTGTGTCCGGTTCAATGGCTATGCTGCATTGGCTCCCTGTGACGCAGCAATCTAATCAATATTGGGTCTTGAGGGCAGGCGGCAGAGCAGGCAAGTGGATGCGCTCTACGGGGTGTGCAATGTTGTGATCAGGGGCCAGTTTCCGTGCTGTGGTTAATGCCCTGCAACCGTTTTAATCTTGTTTTCTGTCCAGCAGAGTTCCCATAGACCTCCACACAGGAAACAGCATTAAAGAAGGACTTGCAAACAGCTGCCAGGTAAGCAGACACACAATAAAAGTGGTGAGAAATGGTGGAAATGTGAACAAAATTCCACACAATAAACATCTTCACAAATGAGGATTTTTGTCAGCTTTCTGGAGATTTCTTTTTGCCTCCGTTTAAGTCTTTTGTTTTATAATCTAATTATATTATAATTATATTAAATAGATTGCAGCCTAGAAAAAAAAAGAGGCCATCTGTGTGAAGTACAGATTGTGTGTGTGTGTGTGTGTGGGGGGGGGGGGGGTGTCCCCCATGTCTGAATAATCCAACAACAAACCCAAACAGAGGAGGAAGATTACTCCTGCAATCCTCATCTTCTCCACAAACTATGAAGAGTATGTCATTTCCACCCAGTCTGAGCAAACCCATTAGGAGAAAAATGCATGGACATGCCATGTGAAAGCATGTCGGAAAACAATTCAGAAAGAACACGACAACAACCTGCCAACACTTAAAGACAGGAGATCCTTATCAGTTCTGGATGAACACGAGAGCATGTTTCATTACTGCTGCCAACCTGCTGTGAGCACAAATACCTATGAACACAGCAGTATTATGCACATAAACAGCCGACAGTATCGGCCCATTAATCATAAGCAACCTAGTTTTGCTTTTCCCTACACGTCCGTCTCACACGTGCCTCTGCCATGAGGTTGACTTTGCAGTCTGTATTTACCTCTGCAAGGTGGAGGGGTTACATATAGAGATTACATTTAAAACAGATGAAAAAATGAACTCCTTAGGTATGCATGCATGCCAGCTCATACTCTACAATTCTTTCACTCATTTCTGGCTGCAGTGCTTTCATGTTTTTATCATGCATTTTAGCTTACCCAGATAGAGAGACGCATTTTCTTTCTTCACGTTGTCATCCAGGTAAGTGGGCCCCAGAGTGTAGATCGGCGTCGACCCCATGCCCACAAGTATCTGGGCGCAGATGAAAAGAGCCACGTACAGGTTGTGCTCATTGCCCTCCTGATCACGAGGGCACGAAGCCACGTTGAGCAGGTCGCGCCCGCTGCTGTTGCCGCTCAGACAGAGACCTTCGTGGCCAGCTGAGGAGTTCATCTCTTGGATTTGATAAGATGGCGAGATGAAGTGCGGCAGGGAAAACAAGGCTGCTCCTATAGCAATAAATACACCACCCACAGCCAACCAACGCGGCCTCTGACCCCTGCCGCCAAAATAGGAGATGAAGACGACCACCAGCAAGCTGCCGATGTCAAAGCAGCTGACCAAGAGGCCAGACTCAGAGCTGCGAAGGCTGTAGCGTTTTTCTATGGTAGTTATGACACTGCTCAGGTAGCCGGAAACCATGAGGGATTGAATGAAGGTCAGGTAGCACATGCAGAACAGGAAGCAGCGCGAGTCGCTCAAGATGACTCGCACATACTTCCTAGCTGGGATGTGGATAAAGCGGGCGAAGGAGAAACCAAGTGTTTTGCCTCCAGAACCTGCAGCTCGGTGGCCCTCCACTGGCAGAGAGCTGCTGAGCCCCACCATGCTGGAGACAGAAGGGGAGAAATCCGTCCTGGAAGAGGGAGACTCTGCCAGGCTGGAATCTGGGGTCTTTAACTGGAGCTCTCTGCTCTCCACAGCAACGCAGGTGTGGCTTATGTCAAGCAACAGAGACTCTGTGGTCTTGCCATCTTGCCGACAGGGTCCATTCAGGATGGGTAAACTCTTGGATTTGAAGCAGTTTCCTGCATCCATGTATTGATCCTGGAGCTCACAGATCTCAGGAGACTCAGACAGATCGCTCCCCGTTTCGTCATTGTCTGATGAAGTCATGGTGCAGATGGAGTCTGAGCTTCAGGCAGCTCCTTGTTGTGCTGATAAGTCCGTCAATAACCAGTGCACATGGACTCCGCGGAGCTGCTGCAGAGCCCGGTGCTGGAGAAAAGGCTGCCTTACTAGTAAGACTGAGGCAAGCTGAATCCCTCTGGTTATGTACATGTTTTATTCCACATTTCTCTTTCTAGCAGGGCAGCTTTACCACAGGAAGACCCTCATATAGGAAAGCTTTAGGCCCCTGTTTATCTTAGACTTTAAACGGCTGTGATATTAATGAATACAGAAAATTCTCCCCTTGTCTGTTTTATTTATAAAAAAAAATAACTAAACAAATAAAAGTGGATGTGCTACCAGTAACCAACAGAACAGTTTTTTTTACTATGAATTTCTAGTTTAGAAGCTCAAGCTGATCTTGAATTTATGGCTCATTGTTAGATAGCAACCTTGCTTCAAAGCTTTTTAGGTTTCCTTTGTCCCATAGCTGTGCAGCATCCTAGAAAAACAGTCAAAACGGGAAACAGACATTAGTAAATATTAATAACATCTAAACATCCATTTATGTAAAAATAAAAGTATTATCACACTTGTCATTTTAATATGACTATATGTATACACATGATTACAGAGAACCAATATCGTTAACATGTGACAAACTGATAGAAAATAATTATGAAAAAATATTCAAACCACAATGAAAATATGTACATATATCGTCATCAAAGTGTCGCTTAGGTTTGCCGGATAGAAATCTTGGTTTTGTTTTGGAAAAGCGAGAAATGACACCATGAGAACAAAAGACCGCGTTGTCCGCAAACGCATCAGACGCAGACTTTGAGAAGAAATTACAAGAATGCATTTTTATAAACTCAGACAAAGCAACAATGCCTCAGACGTGCTAAATACGTCACAAAACTGTACTCTGACATGAGTTGGAGAGGACGCTAATGACACAAGGTTGTGGTACTCACACGGGACTGAGAGGTAGCCTGTTGTTCTCGGCGCTGCAGCCACACAGTGAATGAATCTGTTTGATGAGGATGGCGACTGCTGCCGCTGGTGGAGGTGGGAGCGTGCCTTCAAGGACCGTCGGAAAATGAATGTATCAAAGTTCTGAACGACTGCAAAAGTAGCAAACCAGCGCAGGAAGCTTGTCCCTTTAGTAACGTTCGCTGGTTAAACGAAAAAAAGGAAATAGTTGTGTTTACGACTATTTTAGCCAGTTTAATCTGATTGTCGATTAATTTGTTCTTCTATGGTTCCCTTTTTTAAGGTTTTAGTTACTCAAACGCCAGCTTCTGCACGGATCAAATGCTGAAGCGATGATAATATAACCCTTTATATCAACTTCTTAAATGTTTTTTATCTACTGCGAAGAAAAACCCAGCGTGTCAGCTTGTCAAAAAGTTGCGACGAAAACCCAACGTGAAGAACGTGAAGGCATCTTTAAGCCGTACCAGCTTATGATGGGAGTTGTAGTTTTATTTGTAGCTTTAACTCTACATTCCTGTTTAAAGAACTACAAAGCTAAATGGTGTAACAGCGACCAGTGGCTATGCAATAAATCACACTGAACTGTACTGAAGATGCAACTGAGTTTGTTTTTGGTGTTTATTGAGGCTTCATGGCTTTCCCCAAATTTTTGACTCGATATACCATCATGCATGTTGGTCCATGGTGCGCTACGTCATGTGGACAGCTGAGACCCTTGCTGACATAGCAGTGACCGGTTAGTGGTCGCAGGCTATTGCAGACAATAGGCTCTGTGCTTAGTTGTCTGATGCAACAAACTGCCAGTTCATAGAAATACCACTTTATGAAAAACTACCTAACAATTACTGTACGCGGAGAAATGCACCTAAATTCATCAGTATGCACTTAAACACACTGATATGCTTCATAAACAGTTTTTTTTTTTCAGTTTTAGATTATATTACAGATAATTTAAATAAGCATTTAGATTATTGTTTCCACCTTTTATACCATACAGATTACAAATAACATGTGGAAGTTATTAAAATGGTTGAATTGTGTAAAAAAAATTATCTTAAGTAAAAATATCTGTATTGACAGGAAAAAAAATTCAAATGGTCTTACCCATTTTTGCCAGACTTTCTCAGTCTGTCAAAGGACTGGATGAATGACTTTCCTAGAGACCAATTCATTTCCTGGACCACAGGCTGGATAATCAATCACCTCTTATCATTTTAATCATTTTTTGGTTCTTACTTGAGTCAGAACAAAACCAATTTTATTTTTTACCACCCACATTTGTTATGTATTCAGTCTAATGTCTCACATTTTTTGTGTTGTCTAACAATGGAAATACTTTCTTAAATTTATGGAAAGGTTGTGACATACAGGGGGCAGCTGTAGCTCAGGTGGAAGAGCAGTTGTCTTTCAACCGGAAGGTAAGGAGTTAAAATTGCTGGCTTCCCCTGACTACATGCTGAAGTGTCCTTGGGCAAGACACTGAACCCCAACCAGCCCCCCGATGTGCCTATCGGGGTGTGAATGTGTGTGGATGGGTGGATACATAGTGTAAAGCGCTTTGAGTGGTCGCTAAGACTGGAAAAGCGCTATATAAGTATGAGTCCATTTTACCATTTTTTACAGGCTGACACAAACCCGTTTGGCAATGTTTGACTGTCAGTCATATAGGCCTATAGGAAATCAATGAAAAACATCATGGTCCATCACAGGCCTTTTGTCGCCTCTGTCCAGCAGGTTGTCATTTCTGGCACTAAGCAAGCAGCAAACGGATCAATATCCCAAGCCAACATGAATACACATGAGCAACTGAGGACGTGAGGAATTACTTAGCAGTATCTGATCTTGTTGGCATTGCAGCAGTGTACTGAACAGTAGGAATAAGCAAAGAACACACTCTAGTTCAATTTCCATTCATCTATTTTCTAAAGCTTAGTGCAATTCAGGGTTGCAGGGAAGCTGGAGCTATCCCAGCCATTAAAATGCTAAATACAACCTGGACAGGTTGCAAGCAAATCAATTTTATTTTTACTTTTTTTTCAATTATTATTTTATTTTATAGCTGTCAAGGTTTGATTAAGCAGGAATCACAACAGAAAAACAGAAGAAAGGAGTTGTTTAAATCAGGAAGAATGAATACAATTAAGCTAGACCACTACTGAAATAAACATTATTAAAAATACATTGTCAGATAAAATATTTACATGCAACAAAAAAAGTAGAATCACACTCATGAATAACGATAATCCATATCCTCCCTATTACAGGCCTTGTAGATCCAGACCTCATATATGTCATGATGTACCAAAAAAAAATAGTCTCCAGACAGCTTTGTAGATGATTATTATACAGTATTTATGTGAGCCAACATTCAAAAGATTGAGTCAGATAAAAAAAATGAGCTTTTTAGCCACCATCCTGCAGAGCTGTTTGTATGTGTTGAGGAAGCCGGAGATTTTGTAGAGAGAATCCAAAGATGTTTTCACCCCACTTTTCCATTGCATTTACTGATTTTTCTGGTGGGGAAGTAAAACTTGCACATTTAAATGTACACACTGACTCACCACTTTATTTGAAGTACACCTGTTCAATTTCTTGTTTATACTAAAAACTGATCAGCCTGTCTTTTAGTAGCTGTGCATGTAGGAACACGGACACGGTTCAGACAGCTTGCTGAGGTTTAAATTGAGGCCCAGAACAATAAAGAAGGAATTAAGGGACTTTGAACAAGATGTAGTTATTGGTGCCAGACAAGATGGTCTAAGTATTTTACAAACTGTTGAGCCAATCAAATTTCCCCACACAGCCATTCCTAGACTTTACAGAGAATATCCATCTATTTTCTGCCGCTTATCCGAGGTCGGGTCGCGGGGGGCAGCAGCTCAAGAAGGAAGGTGCAGACTTCCCTCTCCCCAGCAACATTCACCAGCTCATCTGGGGGGACCCTGAGGCGTTTCCAGGCCAGCTGCGAGATGTAATCAGTCCAGGGTCTCCTGGGTCTCCCGCGCGGGTCTCCTCCCACAGGGACGTGCCCGGAACACCTTACCAGGGCGGCGTCCAGGAGGCATCCTAACCAGATGCCCGGCCACCTCATCTGGCTCCTCTCGATGTGTAGGAGCAGCGGCTCTGCTCTGAGCTCATCCCAGATGGCCGAGCTTCTCACCCTTTCTCTAAGGAGAAAGGGTTTTCACCCTGCGTAGAAAACTCATTTCGGCCGCTTGTACCCGGGATCTTGTTCTCAACCCACAGCTCATGACCATAGGTGAGGATCGGGACATAGAGCGACCGGTAAATCGAGAGATTCGCCTTCCAGCTCAGCTCCTTCTTCACCACGACAGATCGGTGCAGCGTCCGCATTACTGCAGACAAAGCACCAATCCGCCTGTTGATATCTCGCTCCAGAGACTTTACAGAGAATAGTCAAGAAAATACCAACTGTGTGTGCTTTAAACAACAGATTTTCAAAATTATAGGTCATTATTAGCATTAAAATGTGCTATTGGAAAGTATCAGTTTGAACATTTAAAAAATTGTTGAGGCAATTAAAATTATATCAATGATGACGAGTTTGGCTAAAAAGTAAAAGATTATAAAGTTTATTGAGACAAGAAAATATAAGGATTGCAATCCTGAGAGTCTGTTCAGAGGTCCGTCGGGCAGAGCTCTGGAAGGAGTCTGACCCTGAACATACAAGGTGGAACTTTAAAGCCTTCCTTACATATCACCATAAACCACATATCTCTCTATATCTCTGTTCTCAGAGCCAGAACAATAGAAATCATCATGACATGCTCGAGATGTCCTTCACCATGGCCTGTACTTTATAACATGTACGTGTTATAATTCTAACTCTTCAGCAAAGTCTCCTCTGACTCAAAATAATAAAAGATATCAGGTATCATTTTTCAGATATGCTTGTTTGTTTGGCACAACTCACAGCAAAACCGGTGGCCATGACACCATTAAACCACGCTGTCTCTTGCAGAGTCTACAAAGATTTTCTGCAAACTGGATGATATATCTTATTTACCTGAAAGGATTTTGTAGTTGGGCTGCACATGGACTGTGGCTTCACAGCAAGAAGGTTGCCGGTTTGAGCCTCAGTGTGGGCAGGGGTCCAACTGGGAACCTTTCTGTGTGGAGTTTGCATGTTCTCCCCGTGTTAGCGTGGGTTCTCTCCGGGTTCTCCGGCTTCATCCCACAGTCCAAAGATATGCACCTTGGGGATAGGCTGATTGGAGACTCTAAACTGCCCATAGGAGTGTGTGTGAGTGTGTATGGTTGTTTGTCTATTTGTGTTAGCCCTGTGATGTACTAGTGACCTGTCCAGCGTGTACCCTGCCTCTCACCCAATCAGCTGGGATTGGCTACCGCAATAAGCAGTAGAAAATAGATAGATGGATTTAGTAATTCTTTTTGTCTTGGGGGTCAAAATAAAAGTAAGAGCTGGACAAACTGAGTATATCAGATATTGATAAAAAAAAAAAGAAGTCAACATTCGTTCAAAGACCTACAGCCTATCTGAGTATTGTTGCTGATCATGACAATCCTTTTAAAACCACAGTGTACCACTGGCTTCTTTCTCCAGGATTATGCACCATGTTGTCAATCTTAAATCATCTCAGACTGGCTTCCTAAACATGACAACGGGTTCAATGTATTCCAAAGGCCTCCATTCTCACCAGATCTCAGGCTAATTGATGTGGTGGACCTTTAGGATGTGGTGGAATGTGAGATGAGATGCTCATTATGGATGCACACCTGACAAATCTTCAGCAACTTAATGATGCCATCATCAATATGGAGTTAAACTTTTGAAGAAAGTTTCCAATATGTTGAGCTGTTGCTATAAAGAAGGCAAAAGGGGGATTTGAATCTTGCCAAAAGCCTTTCTCTTAATTTTACCTCACCTATTCAGACTATTTAAGGTAGATCTTTTGGCACAAAATTCACAAAGGCAATCTATTATAATGACAGATTCTACGGATGAAAGAAAATACTAACAAACTGCACTAGATGAGTAGATGTGGCTCGGGAGAGTTCAACCCATCGAAAGCGAATATCTAGTTCTGTGAGGGTCAAGTTGGATCATTTTCATTTGAATCTGAATAATCCACATCCTGCAATATTAATGGTCTGCAACCGTTTTTATTCTGAGAGGCAAATGCCACTGAATTAAAGAGAGTAGCAAAGTTTTACCACGAGCCTGGAGACATTCAGTTAGCCCATGACCTTTCTTCAAACTCAGAGAGTGTATAGAGCGCTCACAGAGAACAGGAATAGCCTTTTCTAAAGGTTAATAGGTCCAGACCTTCTCAGAAATTGTTTTAATGGGGTTCAGTACGGCTTTATCTGTCTTAAATGCCAGGAATAGAAAAAAGTGTCTTTTTAGTATAAAAAAAACCATACTAAACAGAAACTTCCCGTGTGAATGTGAGTTTGTACAACAGAGAATTTGCACGCCAGCATTTTAAAAAATTGAGTTTCTACAAAGTTTCTCATTATATCAAGATGTTTCCCACCATCACTGGCATATTCCATCTCATATTCGTCAACCCTTTACTGGTTATTGATGTTTCTGTAAAACTGTTTGTTGCCTCAGAGAGATCCAAAATAAACTCTTTTAAAAACATCCCTATGGGCAAAACCTGGACTTGTTTGATGAAGATGTTGGTTTATTTCTGTCAAACTGCAAACAGCAATAACTTTAGTCAGAAGAGATGTTTCACTGTGATTTTTTTCAAGAAGTACAGAGCAATCAGGTGCTATACGTATAAGAAGAAGTGCTTGAAATCTAAATGAGATGTATTAATGTTATGCCTGGTTTACATTCTAGTTTTTTTATTTGAAGGAGAGGGTGAAGCGGGTGTCACCTCTGCAGAGGAGAGAAAGGCAACACTACCATCTAGTGTGAAATCTCATGCAATGCAGCAGGGCTCTGCAACATATTAGTGCTTTCAAAGATGACCAGTAGATGGTGCTTTACCCTCAACAGTGTGGGTGCCATTAAGTTCAGGTTGATGCAATAAAGGATGATGCGGCCATGCCACATTTTTCTCATCAACCTCTGAAACACAGTGTAAGATACTGAAAGAATTCATATAATTGACATATAGTGAACACATTGAGATGGATATATCTTCAGCTTGCAGCGTTTAATTCCTACTGAGGAGCACAGATATGGATACTGGCTTCCCTGGCTATCACAAGCCTACTTTATCAGTGAGCTATACCTCTTTCAACCAATCATTATAATCATTGTATCCAGCTTGGTTCAACACTTCTCATGGCCTTGGCTGGGTCTGCCCCCCATGCCCCATCCCACACTCTTCCTGTTAACCATCCCGAGTTTATCGACATTACAGGAATCACTAATGAAGCTCTGTCTGTCTGCCTGTAAAGCTATTAAAAGTAATAAAGCCCAAACACACAAACGTGGGCTCATAATCATACCATGTATCACCATCCCCCACATTTACATCTTCACAGTGTTAGTTTTCTTCCCTGTGCAGCCTTGAATAAAATGATCAGCATGTTTACTGGAAGAATGTTGTTTGCAGATATTGAGGTGTTTGCATCTGTAACTGGAAGTATGTGCTGCTAAGACTTCCTGGAATGATTATTAAGGGTCTTTTATTTGTCTCTGTGTTTGCAGGGATTTTTGAAGAGATGCTACAAAAACAACTTGTGTTGGACTCTTGCACGGTTTCATCAGCTAATGGCTTTACAGCAGCACTCAAAGTTATCGGAGGACTCTATGCTTGAGCTATAACCCTCTGTGGTACTGTTTTATCACATTCTGCTTACAGAAAAGGCCTCCTTTTATATGATCGTCTTTGCGTTTCTGCTCTGTAGCTAGGACTAAAATTAGTTTACCCATTCAGAGGAGCATGCAACTGGGAAACTTTGCAACCCAGAGAAGCTCTGCAGAGCCTCATGCATACGAATACAGCAAGCAGATCAGGACAGAAGGGTGGTGTAGTAATTGTGAGGGAAAAGTGCAAGGGGCACAAAATAAAGACCCCTTAGTGTAAGCCTGTAGAAGACCCCTTACTGTGCAGAGCAATACCAGCAGATTGGTCTTCATGCTTATGTTAAAATCCCACCCCTCCTCCTCCTCTCCCATCCTCCAAAAAGAGTTGAAAAGCCTGACTGGTGGTTCAGATCACCCAATCAGTGGACTCATGCACAGGACCCTCCATAACAAAGGCTTGTTGAATGTTCCCTTCCTAATAAATCAGGAGGACATTAACAAATATATACCGTGTTAAGAAAAGAGAGCATCTCCTCTCTCTGTGGGGGGGCCTTCATCACTGATAGCCTACAGCCTTGGTAAAAGGAAACAATCCAGATGATCGCTGATCAAACTTCCCTGCTGAGCATTAAAAAAACATTGGACTGATTTTTCTTTTTCAAGTTACTCTTTATGTTTGCAAGAAGTAATACTTAGATTTTTTATGCTTTTACCTTGATTCTTTGATTTCCATGGAAACAATCTCAGTGCGTTTCACCATCCGATTAGACAAGACAGAGGACTGTACTGCTGGCGTGAGTGTGATTTGTAACTGTGTACTCATCACATTGGTCCTTCCAGAAAGATCCAGACCTTAAGTTTACTGTAAACTGTGGGCTCTTTCATGATCTCCTCAATTCCCCCTAAGCATATGGTCCATACCTTTAGGGCTTTGTCCTCCTCCAAGAGCATCCATAGAGTCCTCACAATGTTAAAGGAAGGGCTGAGAAAACATTTCATATTCATGTGGGACTATTGCATCCATATGAATGGAATAATTGCTCTTTAGAGGATTAAGTTAGTAACTAAAGCATGTGAGCAGTTTTTGGGCCCTTAGGCTGCAGGGATCATCGGTTGCCACCCCCGTTAGAGGTAGGATAGTTTGTAGGACTCAGTCTAATGTACAGAGCAGACATGTGAATAAAGGATCTACCTGCAGATGAAAAAAGGACTCTGCTGAAAAGTGTTTTTGTATAAGTAAATGAGATTGCTCGGAAGATAAAGCACAGTTTAAATTTCCTCCAATGACTGGTAATTAAGCAACAGATTCAGACTTCTGAGATGCAAACCTTATTTGCTTTGTTCATCATTCATCACCTCTTGAAACAGATAGATTATTGTTAATGATACAAGTCTTTAAACTGAGGAGTTTTGTATCCGTCAGTCTGAACCAGGTGGGTCTTCATTAGAAAAAAAGAATGGTCATTTCCAATCACACCAATAAAACACATCATAGGTGCTTAAATATGTGCCCTCTAAGCCCTTGTAGAGGATCCTTCTGCCCCACTCATCCCACTAATTAGCTCCCAGCTATTCTGTATAAAGGACCACTCCTGCTAATCAGCCTAAGCTGGAAGGTAGACTGGGTCGAAGCACAGACACAAGAGACATAGATAGATAAGGGATGAAAGGAATTGCAGTATTTCAGTTGAACTGATTAGCTCAAAAGCCTTGTAAGTTTGACAGCTTGAATGGTTTTGGTGTCTTCATGATGCACATAAGTATGTTGTTTGTGCCTACATGGAGGAAGGAAAAGATGGGGTTTTTAACTTGTTTTATTGTGCAAAAATGAAATAAAAAAGTGAACAAAAACTTTTATTTCTTTCCTTTTTGGTTGTTTAGTTTAAGATTCCACCCCAAGTCCATAAACATGTAAGGTGTTATAAAAGATGTTTATGTTAAATGAGTTGAAACCCTGCATTTGATCACGGCACACATAGAAAAAATAAAAACAGTTTCTCTTTAATGTATTCATTCTAATTCCATCCAAAATATCTCTGTGCAGAACAAATAAGACAGAGAAGCAACATGAAATAGGTATGATATTAAGGTTTTTTGGCTAAAAGCTGACATGATCATGTAAAAACCATTCTCATCACAGGCTTTCTTAAGATGAGTTGAGGTGAGATGACTTGTGTTTTGTGGTCAGGCTGTGGAAATTGTAGTTGGAAATGACAGATGCTCTTAATTCCAGTCTGCAGGATATGAACCATTTTTTAAGCATTCTGTTCAAAACTCAGCATCTGTGATGATAAAGAGGCGCAGTGACAGCATAAACACTAGCTAACAAACACAGTCAACCCAGAAATTTTAGTTGGGTTTCAAGCAAATATGCTCCCAACCATCACAGACTTTATTTCCCAGAGAAAATTGTGTTGGATCGGTACAACAATATGAAAAAGAACGTGTACATTATAATAACTGTGTGGCTGCACAGTGGTTAGACACTAGTAGGGTTTTCTTCTTATCTGCTTCCAGTTCAACATGTGCATCTTTGTAACTTTGTACAATTTTAATAACATCCAACATTTATTTGCAAATAACTTTTATCCCAAATGTTCAGAGATGAGGATCATATGCAGCTTCATCTGCCACCTGTTTGCTTGTTAGCTTCTGACTTCTCATAGAGTTGTGGAAACAAAAGCTGCAGGTTTTTCTTTCTTTTTCATCACTCTTTTCTGAATCATTCCAGCGGCCACACACATGTCTGGTTCTTGAGACGCAGCTGCTAACAGAGCAATGCTCACACACACTCGTGCCCACACATACACACAGCACAGTTCTTGGACTATAATTACTGCAACACTGTCTTTGTCCCCACTTTAATCCCAGGGATCTCATTGTTGGTCACACTTGCCTGCACCTTCATTACTGCCCATGCTCACCCTCCTCCTTGTCCCCTAAAACACCCTCAAACATCTCCAAGAGGTCGTACCTCCTTTGCCCTACAAACAAGAGAAGTGTGCTGCACCACAAAGGGGTTAAAAAGAAGAGAGGCATAATTAGCCCCGTGACAGTAAGCCCTGACACAGGCCAGGAAGCGTGCCACACAATGGGACGAAGTTATATACGATGCTTAAATGCAAACATTGGAGTGTGCTGCATCCACACATGCTGAAGCCACTCTAATCAGAAGCCTTTTGTGACAGAGAAACAACTGGTCTTTCATTTAATTTATTAGTTACTCATTGGTTGGAAAGGCACAGGGGATGATGGCATTGTACAAGTGGGTGAGAAAAGACGTTGTCAGAGGGGTGAGCCTTTAATTGAATCCCATGCTAGTCACTCAGAAATGGCTCTATCAATGATTATACAGGCATCAGCGAATGACAAGAGGGGAAAATAGCATCCAGGATGATATGATAGTATTTCAGCAACACACAACCCTGCCTGTGCACCCAGTAGACTAAGAATATTGTTAGCATGACTGATCATTCCTGCAACAAACTTTGTCTGCACATTTGAACTTTGTGCAGTCCTTGTTTGGACTGCTAAGATCCTCAACATGTTTCCACTGCTGTTGCATTTCAGCGCTCCAGGATCCACAATAATGATCGGCAGGCTTAAATAAACCTTCCGTGGTTGTTCTGCATCGATCAGGTGATCTGGCTATCAGATAAGCTAACAGATCTATGAGGGAGTCCTGCTGTAATTGAGTTGCTCAGTGGGAGTGCGAGCCTGCCTGTGTTCCACATAAACATTACACATGCCCAAAGTGTGCTACAGCACAGGACTGTCAACATCCCGTGCTGTTGCTTTTTATGTTTTTTAAGCCGTCAAGCCAAATGGGAAATGTTCTCCCTGTGCTAATTATGAGTTGTAAAGCAGATTGGGATTGTGGTTGATGGTTTGAGTCCCAGAGGAGGATCAGCATTCACTCTGTTTATTGCACTGTGTGATTAAAGAGAGAAAGAAAGTTTAAAACTGTGATGCGGATCTAATTAAAACAAGGGAAACAGCATCATATTTGTAATTTTCTGTAAATTAGATGTATTTGATAAGATAGGAGGACGTGTACAAATCATCCAGTTATCTAACAAATACATTAATAATAACAGCAGTCTACCTCAGTATATATTTATGTAGAATTTTACAGCCTGTTATCTTGCTACCTGGCAGCTTTTGTTCTGTTTTGACAACTGAAGAAGATCAGCATTACTTTATGTCATTGTATGCATCATGTTAGTCAAAGTATCCTACAGCTAGATGGCAAATTCATCAGGAGTTAAATCAGACTTTGTGTGACCTCACAGTGTAAGGTAAATAAATTTTTCTTCTATGAATAAAGTAACCATGACAACCAGTGATGTGATGTGCAGAAAGGTGAAAGTCACACTGAGAATAATATATTTAACCCAAACTCGCACCATTTTCTAAATGTTCTGAAGGATTTCTTTTTCTCTGTGAAATCAAACCATAAGGTCAGAAACATGTTACAGGGAAGAGTTGTCATGCAAAACAGATGCTTATCACCTCGTGCTGCATGGAGGGATGGTACTTTATCATTATAAAGTTGCATTCAGGGAACATGGAAATTATAGTTTTTTTAAGTGCAAAGGCAAAAAACATATTTATAAATAGCTATCCTTAATAATAGTAATAATAATGACAACAATAATAGAATTAATATAGCAGAGACATACTGTATCATAACAAAAGGCAACTGGCATGCATACTCAAACTTTCTCCATCCCAAAGAGTGGAGGCAGCTGCCTCTTTATCCAGATTTTAACTGTCATAGCTCATATTTTGGGTCTGAATTCATCAAATTTAGAAACCCATTCCTGAGCCCATATTTCTGTTACCATTTTCACAGTATTGGATTTGTTCCCCGGACAAAATATGTCATAGCTTTTTGAACCTGAGCACTCTGACCTCTGTCAGCTTCAGGAAAAACACAGACGGATCATAAGTGCTTCTAAAGAAACAATAACTTATCCAGAGACATTCTTAGGAAGGTTGATACAAATTTAAAAGCTTTAAAGAAACTCTAATATGAGCTTCAGGAGCAGTATCATCTATGCGTAATGACGCAGGGCAACCCTGCTGTGGAAGACACTGAAAGTATAGTCTGATGACTAAAACGGATTCATTACTACAGCAGGACAATAATCCTGAGCATCCATCACGGTCGTGGATCTTTATGTGTCCTAACAGGAGAGACACACAAGCAATCAGAGGTCAGACTCTGTGTGACTCTGTGTAAACTAAACCTTATTCATGTAAAAAAAAAAACTAAGGAAAACAGAACTTCCATCTCTAATTTATCTAAACAATGACTTTTTTTTGCATAAGAGACCAAAACATTTTACATGAAACGTGTTTTGTGTACTGTCACCTCTTATTTATGTTAAGACCACAAAAGGAATGCAAATTAAGTTAAACAAGTAATACCAGCAACATGTATCTGTCATCAAGGGTACTTTTATGTGCAAAATGTTTCCTTTGTGGCCTCTCCACGCTTAAATGGACACCTGTGACACTAATGGTACCTGTCAGCTCCCTTACCTCAGCAACCACACACTTCATAGGTTATCACATGCAAACCTTTTCAAAGCGGCATCTCTGTTGTCCGCTTTGTATCCAATCAGAGATGTCTTACAGGAGGATAACAGTCGCAATTAATGGACACACAGTCTGGGAGCGGCCTTCATTAGATGTGTGTTGATCGAGTTTAAGGGGCAGTCTAATGGTCAGGTTTAAGGCTAATAGGACACCTGGGAATATGAGCACCTGAGTTAGGCCTACTGTTCACATTAGAACAGTAGAGCAAATTGGGTGTTTGAAATACAAGAGTAGATATGACATGCAAAAGAGAATGAAAAGCATTAATATGACCACAGAAGAAGAGTTTTTTCTACTGATAAGATGGATTAAAAGATGGAACATTATTATTCTGAAGAGAGATGTAGAACACCTTCAGAGTCTCACTAGAAAAATATGAGTATTTGGATAAAAGAGTTTCTGCACAACTTGAACTCTAAAAGTCTGAAAACACTAAAATACAAAGTGGTTGCTGTAATAATTCTCTTTTGCAGCGACTTCCACTTTTGGCTTTATTGGAAATTATTTTGGCCTTCTCTTTTTTGAAAATAACATTTTTATCACTGCTGAAAATCCACATTGTTGGAAATAAATTTCCCCGACTGATGGGCAAACTTTCTTCTTTAAGATCCTCCTCAGCCTTGTGATCAATGAACTAACACCATTTGATTAGCATTAGTGATTTTCATATGATAAAGAAACCTGAATAACTAAATGAAGGGACAGCTATCTTTATTATGGGTGGGAGAAACAATCCAAATAAAAGTACAAAGTATATTTTGAGTGTTTCTTTGTGATGACAACTAATAAATCTGACTCATTATACTTCCCTCAAAACAACTCAAAGGACCTGACCTTCCAAAGTAGCTTGACTTAACCAGGATCACAGAGAGTTACAGATGTAGAGACAGCAACAATCAGCAGCTCAGCTTTTAAATCAGAGCATGTATCCTGTTAGTATTCTTTATTCTACTCTAGGAGCATTGTTGCTTACAGCTGCTGCTGTAAATTTGGACAGCTTCAGTAATCCAGCAAGAGAAACCAAATGAGAACATCATTCTGGTCTCACACGGCATCCTCTATTGCAACCAGGTAGCATTGGGAGTGATGGGGATAATGGTGATTATTGATAATTTCCTCTGCTGTGCATGTCATTGGATGAAAGAGGGGTGAGTTGTTCTTTGTCTTGTCTATGTGTGTGTGTGTTTTACACATAAAAGGGCCTCCTAAAGGTGGGATGAATCTTCTGTCCCTTGGGTTACTGTTTGGATCATGCAGCTGATTATATTTCAACTGTTGATTAACTAAGTCCAGATTAATGTGCGGGCCACACACAGCAAAAGACAGAGTGATGACTGCAACTGTGTCATCCCTCAGGTGCTGTCTTCATAAATCTGAGCTTTATAAATGGTGCACTGAAGTTCTCTATCTCTTTCTGAGGCAAACTCTATAGACCCCTGCTCCTCTCCTCTCTCCTCATCTTCATGTTCCCTCTTCCTTTAATTACTGTGTTCATGCTTGGTGGGCAGCGATGACTTGATTAAGCCTGCCGTGTGCAGTTCCAGTCTCTACCCTGCTGATAAATGAGTCTAAAGCTTATTAACTTACTCATTGTGATCAATAAGGCAGTGGGCCTGAACTCTGCAAGGACAGAAAGGAAGCTGCTGCACTCCGCACTGCCAACTGGGATAAAGTCAACACAGATGATTAGCATCTGATCCTACTGCTGTGTGAAAACAGGTGAAATAGATTTGCTGGGTTATGTTTCATTTTTCCCTCCCTCTTCTTGTTTTTTAATAACATATTTTGTGTTTCTTTTACATTTATAAAGGGTAATAATTTATCCACTATTTACAATGAAGGAAATCTATTAGATAAGAACGTAAACTACGAAGAATCAGGAGAGGTTTTAATGTTATTATTGCAAATAATTAATGCAATATTACTCAGAAGTACACAAAAGCTGTGCAGCTTAAGACCTTTGCATTATCATCTCAGCATCATCAGTATTTTTGTTCTGGATTTTAAAGTGGCCTGGATGCATGCTTCTTTAAATACATTAACTTTTAAATTAAACTCATGTTCAGTTATTTATTTAGATATAAATGTGTGCTGTTTAGTAAGGATGAAATATGTAAATAAAAAAAAGAATGTAAAAAGAAAGTATTTTGGCTGCAGATGCCTCTAAAATGAACTTTTTGTATTCAGTAGGGTTGTTTATGCTGAATATTTACATAATGTATCAGATATTTCTGTAAAAAATGTAGATTTTTTAAAAGTTTATGTCATTAAGAAGATTGAATCTTTTTAAAAGTAGCTGATTATGACTTTTTCTTTTTAGAAATATTCTCCTACATGCCAATGAATTCAAACCAAACTTTCAATGAAGCTAAGTTCTGCATGGGCAATCTTCATCTTATTAACACTCTGGAGGGCTGCTCAAAGTGTCTGTGGCACTGGGGGGAAAAGAAGGCTTTCATTTAAACCCTTTTCCCCCGAGCAGGCCTTTCAGTTCCCCCCATGCTCTTGAGAAATGAGCGGCTCATCATTGCAGCTAATTTGGTCTCCATGAAGCAGTCAGCATGTGTGAACTAAAACAGTAAATCATCTAAACACCAGGGGTCCGTTTCACAAAGGTTGTTGAGAGGTAACTCCGAGTTGATAAAGCCTGAGATGAGAAACTCAGAGTTTTCCGTTTCACAACAGCTGTTCTGAGT
>JBAMIG010000019.1:10829054-10847758 GCA_037177335.1 Kiunga ballochi
GAGAAGAGAAGAGAAGAGAAGAGAAGAGAAGAGAAGAGAAGAGAAGAGAAGAGAAGAGAAGAGAAGAGAAGAGAAGAAGCATCTGCATCTTTATATCAATAATCATTAGTAATTAATCACAGCAGTATTTAGTTGTCACCACATTTGTAGGTTGTATTTGAGTGGTTGAAAGTATCTAAGTACAACTGTTGCTTGGTAAAGAGTTATGGTCCCTTGCTTCAGTCTCAGAGGGAATTAGCTTCTCCAAACCCATAAAGCTCCACTGCTTCTATCATTAATATCACATTAATATAGAAATGGATCGGATGGATAGCCCTTTAGAGGCCCTTGTTAACTTGCCAGGAGTTTAAGTGTGAAATCAATCCGTATAAACGACCGAGATAAAAATTCTTCCATGGTGGGGCATCAAGTCCTAAATCAGCCAATCAGAAGAGGTGCTAGTAAAACCAGTCTTTTAGCACTGCTCGCTAACAATCTCAGTATTTCAGCTGTGGCAGCTCATTCCCCTCTTTCTCCTTCTGTCTCCTCCATCCTTCTCCTCCACCCCTTTGCTCCAAGGACCACAAAGGGGAGTACTTCTCTTTTCACAGCAGGCCTCATCATGGTGGCTTGGGGGTCATATATGTGGGAGGGGCCAGTCCAATGAAGGTTGATCTACACTTGTTCAAGCATCCATATTTTGGGTATTTAAAGAGAGAGGAGGGCTGTTAAACATTCAGTGATGCAGTGACCCCTGACCCTGAAGACTGCTGCCCATCCGTCCCAAAAGATAAACAGTGAGCGGCGCTGTCTTTACCCAACTGCCCTCTTATATATATATATATATATATATATATATATATATGTGTGTGTGTGTGTGTGTGTGATCTCAGGGGAACACATGTGGGACAGTTGGTGACAGTGTGAGGGCAGATGTCAGTCACACAGAGCTCCTTTGTCTGTGAAGCCACGGGCCACTTTACAGCTTCCCACTATTGTCATTCATTTGGTCAGGGAAGGTTTGTTCATTTTTACTGTGTGCACAAAGCCTCCAGTTCATCACAAGCTTGAGAATTAAAAGCATACAAATACGAAGAAGGATACACTCTTGATTGCACCGTCAATCATAAGCCTACAAAACAATTTTTAAAAAAGGAAGAAAAACTGAATTTCTTCTAGGAGAGGTCTCCTGAATTTAGACATAAAAGAGCAACAATCATTTTCTTTCCATGCACTTATTTATTTTTTGTTGATCATAGAAAAAGAAGAATATTTAATAAGGATTAGTGACACTTTGGGTTGCTTTATAGACCACTTTACATTACAGAAATACGATTAAATATTTTGAATTAAGAAAGAAAATTACGTTTATTTTACAGACAAGCTCACAGTAATAAAATTATACTACTAATAATAATTCAAGGAAAACAACACACAATGTAAAAGATTAATACTCTAAAGAATTTAATTCAAGTCTTATAATAAATAATCCTGTACAAAAAAAGTATTTGATTATGAGCAGGAGAGATTAAGCTCAGGTGTTCCCACATAGTTCCTACAGCTTCAGGTTCTTTCGGATGTGTTTACAGTGTTCTGCAACTAGAGATTCCTCTGAGAATCTACTTCCAGGGCCGATATTTAGGGTTTAAAACAGTCAGCCCGGTGTAGGGGAAGTTTTGACCTGTACTCTGCATTTTTGGACAGTCCTTCTCTGGGAACACAGAATCCCCCTGTCGTACATTCCCTGGAGAAGCTGGGAAGCCAGTGGTGTCCAACATTTGTTTCTCTGCAAGAGACAAAGCTGCCATTAGTTTATAAAAAAATAAAAAAAAAGAAACAAAAGCTTTATTTCCTTGTCGGCATGTCCCGTTTTTTTTTTTCAAAACTTATAGTCCACAATTTGCAATGACACCGGTATCGCCATCTTTGTTTAAACTAAGTAGGCCTATAGCTAAATTTAATCTATAATTGACCATTTTAACAAATTATTTTAATATTTTATTGCGTAGGCCTAATAGGGCCTATAAGTCGGAATAGTTTACTTTAATTCCGCTTAATAACCTATTCAACAATAAATACAAGGATTCTTTCATTTGTGGATTAAAAAATTAGGTTTGCATATTTTTTTTTATAGAAAATAAAATCAAATTAATTAATCATGTATTAATCTACATTTTCCACCTATTAAACACGTTAAACTATATACATTTTAAAACGGCTTACTTTTGTGCACTTTTACGTGGCATTTTAGCTCATGTTCCTCCTGGAAAGAGGCTCCACACAGCTCGCATGAGTGCGGCTTGTCTCTGGCGTGGGTCCGGCGGACGTGGCTGTCGTGGGCGGCGTGAGACGCGAAGGCCTTCCCGCAATGTTTGCACTTAAAAGGCCTCTCTCCAGAGTGCTGGCGGATGTGTGTTCGCAGAATGCTGGAAGCAGTGAAGGCCTGGAAACAGGATTGATTTCAACCAAACTAGCTTGTGTTTTTCTTTTCTCTACAGTAAAAAAAAAAGAGATTGAGTTGTATCGCATTTTCCTTTGGGGAAGAAAAACAAAAATTAAAACAAAATGTGTATAAATATAATTTTCCGTTTATTTGCAAAAGGTTACTCCACTTTCACAAGCTTTAATTGTGTAAATAGGCTATGTAGCCTAGAATTGGCCTAGATAGGCTATCTCACCCGTGTTAAATAGGCCTATTTAAAAATGAAAACAGGCAACTTAACGCAAAAAAGGAGGATATTCCTCACAAAAACAAAACAACTGCTCATTCCGAAGCCGTAAATTAAAAACATAATAGCTGAAGACAAAAGTAGAAAGTACATCTGGCTGTAATTAGCATGTAATTGTCCCAGCGGCGCGTGCCTGCTGAGAGACACAATGGGAAGGGGGCGCGTGCCAGATCCACCGTGTAACAAGCTAGCTTTAAATTAAGCTAAAAAAAAATGGAAAAAACACGACAAATAGAATATATTCCCAACGAAACTTTTTAGAAGAAAAATATTAATATTAATATTAACATCTCGACAAGCAAAACACGAAATTAAATTTAATGCAGATTAATATTTTTTATAAATTCAGGCTAAAACATTTTTTGGTGGTAGCACAGGGTCTAGGCCTTGTTAACTAAAATTCAAGCTTTATTTAAAAATGGAGGCTTTTCTTCAGCGTTTAACAATTGTTAAAACGTGTCGGGTTAATGTTTAGGGTGAGGATGAGGAGCATTTTTAACTTGGTGTCAGACATGCTGACAGGAACGGTGCCTTCATTTGCGGTCAGTTAAGCTACATCATTTTTTAAAGCTACATTTTAACAGCGGGAACAAGGGAAAAGACAAGAAAGAGCCTACCTTGTTGCAGTAAACACACTTGTATGGTCGTTCTCCAGAGTGCACGCGCA
Organism: Kiunga ballochi; assembly: GCA_037177335.1. Lineage (NCBI taxonomy): Eukaryota > Metazoa > Chordata > Actinopteri > Atheriniformes > Pseudomugilidae > Kiunga > Kiunga ballochi. The sequence goes on from JBAMIG010000019.1 coordinate 10,832,430, forward strand.
TGTGTTTGTTAAGACTGGACGACTGGGAGAAGCTCTTTCCACACACTGAGCACTGCAAATCATAAATATCAAATAAAAAACTATATTTCTCATAGAAAAATAAATTGAAAGTTCATCAATAACAACGTTATTTATAGACTGACCTTTGATTAAACGTAATTGGGTTTAATTGAGTATGAAATCATCACATCATTCATTTTGGCGCACTTCTCTAAATCTTGTAATGTTCAGGCATGATAGAATCATAAATAACCACATCCGGTCTAAAGGGATCTCAACTTTTAAGAGCTATAAAACTCTGCAGCCTCCTCTAAGTGACTGAGGGGAGCTGTTCTTTCAGCACCACGCAAACTTTTGCGCTGACCTCATCCGCTGATGTAACCACTCCATGATGTAATGCTAGACTGTATGGCAACGTTAACGTGCATACTGTATCTGCAGTATACCTTGTGAGGTCGGTGTTTCTCGTGCACGTGCAGCACGTGGATCCGCAATCTGTCTCTTTTCTCGAAAGATCTGTTGCACAAGTGACAGGGAAACTTTCTGTCCCCTTGGTCCACGCAGCGCGTGTACTTTAGATGTTTGTCTCTGTAGTATTTGTATGCAAAAACCTTCCCACATCTGTCACATTTGAAGCCTTCGCCTGTATCTAAAAAAAGAAAAACATGGATACATGTTTAAATAGTTTTGATCCTGATTAAGTTGAAACACATCCCATGAGACGGTGATATTCTCACCTTCAGTTGGAAGAAGAGCGTTACTGTCCTCCCTGGGATCTTTCAGTGTGAGTGGGATCCCGAGAAACTGCGTGTAGCAGTCTCCATACCACACCAGAAGCTCTTGGCCCGCTGTGATCTCCTTGCAGGCCTCGTAGAAGATCTGACCCTGGCACTGCACGGCGATCAGGTTCTGCTCCTCGGGGAAACGAGCACACTTCACCAAAGACATCCAGTTCCCCGCTGTGCCTTTACCATCCACAAAATGACTCAACCGGCCGTTCTCAAACACCTGGAGGGGGAAGCAGTGGTTTTAAACCAAGTGAAGATGATGAATCAGGGCCTGTGGGGAGCAAACAGATCAACTACCTCCCACATTAAGGTGTTGTCGTCGTATGTTTTAATCTCGCTGGTGTTGACCAGTTTTCCCTGGAAAGGTCCGAAACGCGTGCCTTTGGGGATGCTGCTTTTATCCGTGAATACTCCACACTGTGAAACGTTTCTCCAAGATGTCTGTAGAACGATTAGTCCTGAAACAACAGAGTTTAGGCTTCAACACTGTGCGGGGGGCGCGGAGTTAAAGGTGGAAAAGGTTGCGCACTTGCTTACCCTCAGGAAGTTCCAAAGTTTCTTTGTCCAGAGAGGGGATGTGGAAGTCAGAAGCTGTATAGGAAACAACAAAACACTTTGTTAGGGAGATTTAAAATTTAATAAAATGGATACCACTGGGAAAAAAAAACGTGTAATTGAATACATAACACATGCGCTGACTCACCGGCGTTTCCCGGCAGGGCTACACCTGATATGGCATGGCCAACGTTGCGCTCCAGGCCGCCAGAGTAACCATACAGCACCATGAACAAGTCCTCCTCGCTGAAGTTATAAGATGCTCCAGTTTTTTCTGGAGACTGATCTGCGCAGTGGATGCGGAACAGATTGTCTTTAGTTGGTGTGATGGTGAAGGAAGAGCCAGACAAGGACCTGTCACTTGACGGACTGGTGAAGTCTGAGGAGAGGGGACCGGCGGCGTGCTCCGTCACCACTGCCGCGAGCTCCTCCGGTTTGGGGTAAAGCGTCTGTCCGGATAACAAATGGCTTAGGTACGGAATCCCGGTGGCGCCGAACACGTGTTCGTGAACGATCGCTGTGTTGTGACCGCTCTGTCCGAGGAACGGAGGGGTCAGAGGCAGGGAAGCCCGAGTGTCCGACACCAACCGACCGAGGGACTTGAGCGGGTGGAGGAGGCTGTGCGTCCGCGGGAAAAAGTCCATGTAAGGATGGTGGGCCGGGGCAGGGGCTGGGTAGAAGCCACGCGTTGGACTGCGCTTCAGCATGTCGGCTTGGTAGCTCTGGTTCTTCAGCCCTACAGGGTTGCTGGAGAGGGACACCGACATGACAGCATGGAGCATGAAGTAGAAGTTCAGATGGGGATGTTTCCTAGATGACAGAATTAGAAGGAATGGTGGGAAAGGAGGGGATGAGTTATTAAACATATTTTACAGAGGAAACGCAGCAAAAACGTTTGACCACATATGAGAAAAAAAAAGTATTAAGCTCCAACAAAAAGTGAAATCCTCACATATTGTTAGCTACCCACTGGGACTGTGGTGTAAATGAAACCCATCCGCACAGAAATACGACAGCCGATTTTGCAATATTTCCAGCTGAGAGGTCACGCAGCAGACACACATCAAGCGTCTACAATATGGTGTGTGTGTGTGTGTGTGTGTGTGTGCGTTTTTTGAGGAAGTCAGTAAATAGAGACAAACTAGGGTCATGACACTAATTAAAGAACATTCGGCCAGAGCAGAGGTCAGCATTAATGAAGCATTTTATAGACTTTTACTTTCCAATTTAAAGAAAACAAAGGAGATAAAGAAATAAACTGGAGATGGAATGCGCCATGCTGTGTTGCGTAATTCCAACTCTAAGAAAAGACTCATTCTGTTGGGATTAATTATCTGTGTTCCTCAAATATATTACACTTACAAAATATTAAGAATAGGCCTGTTGTCAAGAAGAATTGGCCAAATAAACAAATTGTATCAACAGGATGTACGAGTAGCTGGACGGGCAAACAAAGCTTACCTTTCACTGTGATCAGATCGTTCTCACTGCGATGTTTTCAGGTCCACACAGCAGAGGTTTGAAGCTCTTTCTTGAGTGGACAAATAATGTTCAAAGCGGATGCGTCTCTGTCTGAGTGTGTGTTGCTCTGTGCGGTCATCTGAGGGCACCTATCCTATACACACACACACACACGCACACACACAATCAGGTCTGCTGAAGATGCTTCGCAGCTTCTTCCTATTGGCCGGGAATCCGCTCAGGATCGCATTGCCCCCCCTGTAGTAATCCATCTTCTGCAGGGACAACCCACACAGTTAACTTCTACACAGCGGCCTGCTTTCATGCCACAATGAGGCTCCCCCAACATTTCCATAACAACACATTTGATTGCATATTTGAGGATATTTCATGTTCTAATTTCTGATTCAGCACAATAGAAAGTAAGCCTGGTACGAATGATAAAAAAATAAACTACTGATGTCACAATGCTTATATTTAGAGGAAAACAAATGACTGCCTGTTTTTTAACTTCATATTTCAACTTTCTTATTTATATAGTTATGTTAGAATAGAAATTTTATGTCGTACAACACCAGAAAAGTGTTATATTTAACCGATTTCCTCATCAGATTGCTGTTCTTTTAGTTTATATAAATGATAGTATAATCATAGTATAGGGGCTTCACCATGGATGCAACAAAGCCTTAGCAGTAAACGCATGATTACCCTAATTTAGTCTTATTCTGAAAGCAGAAAACATACATTTTATATGTATACATATACACACACACATTATATATATATACATATATGTATATATATATATATACACATATACATATAATAGAAATAGATAGAGTTCATTTTAATCCCGGTGATTTTTATGTAAATGATGCAGAATATTAATGTGACTTTTTACACTCTCCCCACCCCAAAAAAGTTGATTGTTTTGCAACACACGCACAAACAGGTTTAATCTCCTGTCTTCATTCTGCAGCATGAAACAAAGAGGCACACAGATAAATAATGCAATAACAGAATTCTTTATTTACAAGGCAAATAGCATCAGCGAAGCCATATTAGTTCACAACTTGCATAACTGTGGTTTTAACTTCTCTTGTATATCTAATTTTGCATAAAACGCTCACACGCGCGCGCACACACACACACACACGAGGGGGTAGAAAGATCGATGTGGGTATGCAGTGCGACTTCTGTGAACGATGCAGTGGAAAAAAAAAAGATCTGTGGGGGGAAAACTGTGAGCTTTCTTCAGAAAGTCCATATAGTATAATACATATTGCTTCAATATCCCAATGTGTCATCTTTTCCATACTGCAGAGAGGGAAAGGGGGAGGAGAGACAGTGTTAAAAAACAACACAGAAACAGAGCTAAGTTGAGGGATGCTTGCAACTGTGAGTCTCCAGTAGCAGAAAAGAGATGAACAATGATACACCCATTCAATATTGTACATAAGTCATTATACAAATTTATACAGACAGAGGTGTAATGTACAAGAACAAGAACAGACGAAATCTAAGGCATTATGCTAGGGTTTTTAGCATTTCAAGGTTGCATCTTAGCTCTAAGAAACTGGCACACCATACAAAAAGGGCATTTAAAGTTCTCCAAAACCATAAGTTGAAGAGAAAAAATAGTTTTGTTTAGTGGGTCCAAAGCCTGGATATCCATAAGGGGCAAAATGATTCATTTGCACCTGTCCTCATTATAAATGCTAAAAACAATGCACTGCTACTGCATGGCTTTAAGTCGTCTCAAAATTTTGACAATCTTTGGAAATTTGAAAAGGGCTGTGAATCCTTCTTTAAAATGGCTCAAAAAGGCTGATTCTGCACGGCTGTGTTTCACAATGCAAAACAGCCCCGATCAAAAAGAAAACAGAAGCGTGATCGCTTTAAGCTCATGACAAAAGAACACCCACATGGGTGATTAAAAGTCCCAAAGTTAGCTTCAGATTACAGGCTGGAAAAATAAGGGACGATGAGGGAGCAGAGGAAATACAGGGAAGAGCACGGCACGACTGCAAAAACGCCACGTTGACAACACCGTCAGTCACAACCTTAGGCCTTTAATGACGATACATTCAGTGATTCTCTTCCTGCACCATGATGCAACATTTACAAATGACCCTGATAAGTGACATCATCATGAATCTCCCCTTTTCTGTGGGTCCGCTAACCAAGAAGTGTTCGCTCAGTATGGAAAGAAAAGAATTCAGAAATCCAATCAAAATGCAAGGATTATTTGGTTCGCTTACAGTCCGTCCTGGGTTAAAATAGTTTATATAAAAAAGGTTTTTTCTTTTTTTCCTTTTGAGGGAAAAAAAAAAAATCTACTTTTGAGGTTAGAGAGGATGACTCGCTTTGGTTCTTGTGATGGTCAAACCGAACCCCAACCGGGCCACAAGAACGGCGAGTCACTACCGAACACTTGATAGTTGAAGAAACTGCCTGAGGTCATAAAATATGGCTAAGTGTCTGTCAGAGCAAGTCTCGTGAACCGTGCAATCCTTACTCTGACCTCTGCGATAGAAGAGCGGCTGGAGGCGGGGAGAGGTCGCGTGTCAATCAAGTGGGATGGGGAGGAGAGAGGGGGGGGGTAACAAACTACCTCCCTCTCAGATCTCAGCCAATGCTGCATAATCTAATAGGAACGCTGTGTGGATGAAGACTTTCTTGGTATAAACTGCAATAAAAAACGGTGTTTAATACTGCATCCAAACGCAGAGCAAAAACGTCCTTTTCTATTCAGGAAACTGTACAAAAATTACAAAAAACAAACAAAACAAAACAAAAACCCCCAAGAGACTCTCGATTGTTATTGCTTGTTTACATCACACCAGAACAGTTTGCACCTAGCAGCTTGTATGAAGCGTTTTCACTCCAGACGACATAGAAAGCACACTTTTTTTTTCCTTTTTTCAGTTACTTTATGGCTGTGTTGAGTTTTTTTTTTCCTTTTTTTGGTTGCTTTTTGTTTTTGTTGTTGTGTTCTATGCTAAAGGCAGAGAAGCAAGCGATAATCTGTACACTGTATACACAGCACACCCCTTTCCACCCACCCACCCGTCTGCATCGTACCAGAAACATCAGAATGTGAAGGTTCCCCCAAAAAACAAGCAAAAAAACAAAAAATAAAGAAAAGTTACCACTCTGCTCCAAGAGGCAGTTGTGACCAAACTGGGAGAACCAAAAACCCATAAAGAATAAAATAAATAGAAAAAAAAACAAACGCTTTATTCATCCGTATGTACAATCTGCGTTTCTTTTTAAACCATATTTGATTTTGACATCTTCTGAAACTACGGGACCATAAGTATAATCCATAATTCAGGTTAATAAAAGAATCTTCTCAGAAAGAATACAACAATTAATGTTAAAATGATAAAAAAAAGTGCCTCTTTCACACTTTCAGAAATATTCTTATTCTTGCTACGAAGATAAAGAATCATCTAAAATAATTAAAACAAATCTATACAGAAAAATAAAACTTAATTTAATACACTATATAAACCTCTTGACTAAATTAGTCTAATCATAGAATTTCACTCAAACCATTCTTCTGCAGTGTTTATCACCATCAGTTTTTTCCTCCATGTCTTCACTCTACAGTTTAGATTTCAGAAAAAGGAAGAAAAACAAAAACAACTAAAATAACAAGAATAATAAAATAAAGAACAGCAAAAAGGCAAAACCGGCTGAGTGTCTGAGCTCCGTCTGTGGATTTAAACGTAACTTAGGAGACTTTGCTGCCGTTCTGAAACCAGGTGGAAATCTGTGAGAAGAGTCTTCAGAGGAGATAAAGGTTCAGTGGACGTCTTCTTTTATTTTAGATGAGATTGTAAATGGCCGTCGTCCACTTATAGGAATACATTCATCAGTACAGAAAGATCCCACAAACACTGCTGCCCCCTTTGTTTAAGTCAGTGTACCCCACCAGGAGGCCTACAGTAAGTCACACTACGGTGAATGCAGCTGGACAGCAGATAGACTGGCTCCTCCTAAAGGGGGGGGAGGGGTAGGCATGTTGGATTGAGATCCATCCCCCAGGATTCTGCACACTCCTGCGTCTGCTTGGGGCCCAGCTGGACAGACAGCAAACTTGGGTTGGGGTGGGGGGTAAGGGAGGGGTTTGTCAGGGCATGGCCTGGCTGGTTCAAGGTGCAGTCGGTGAGTTAACACGTTTGAATTCTTGATTCTTAAAGGGCCCGACGCGCTCCTTGCACCAGCTGGTCTTTGAGGTTCATCTTGAGAGGCTTCATGAGGGTCAACAGTACTTCTGTAGAGAAAACAGCAAACAGGAAGTCACAGATTTAAACAGTCCAGCAACTCAACTCACTCATTAACTTGAACCTATTGGGAGTAAATCAGCTAACTTTGGCAAAACAAACAAACTATATGCATAAACAATTTGAAGGTGCATCGCAGCACATCATCACGTCTAAAACTGCTTAGTAAATCCCACATGCAAGCACTAATGGCCAAAGAGTAAATAATTGAAATAATCTAAGTGCCAATATTTTTCTATAAACCTGGAAGGGTGGTAAATCAAGTGACGAGTATGCACAACAGTCTGAAGTGAAGACAATCAAACAGCAGCATGGCGGTTAAATATTTATGCCGTTTTACTGGCTTAAAAGCATTACAGTCGACAACAGCGCACTGCAGCTACTAAGCTAACAATACCGGTGAGACAAAGCGAGACGCCTTTAAATGAACGAGAAGAAGCAGCAGAGATGGAGGCTGCTGCTGTGAAAACATCTCCATGCTTATCAAAGTGTCGGTGAGTGATGCAGCGGACTTATCGTCTGACCAAAATGCGCTCCTGAGCCTTAAAGACTGGTCCAGTCAGACCAGCCTTTACGCATCGTATAGAGTAAACGATCCCGCTCTGAGCTGCCCGCTGCTAATTACATCACCATCCTCCAAGTTCAAGTCAGGTAGGAGAACTGAAATGGAGTTACGTAAAGTAGGGTGTAAATAATTGACCAGGACTTCTTGGTAAGTCTACCCAAACACTTGCATCTTAGAACGACACAATGCAGACATGAGCAGACGATGTGGAAAACCTGAACAAAGGTCTGATTTGTTAACCTTCAAGGCAGCTTATGAGGATGAAGAGCTCATGTGGGATCCTTTAATACAGCACAGAGTGTCATCACATTTAGAGAACTTATAAGTCCAGTTCGATCGTGTGGTATTTACCTGTTCTTGGCCCATGGAGGGCAAGCCAGGTGAGGGCCCCGATGCCATGGATGTGACGCTCATCTGTCCAGCCATCTGGCCCATGCTGCTGGTTGCCATGTTGGTGGCCATGGAGACATTGTTGAGGCCCATGCCGCTGCCATTGTACATGTTGCTGTTATTCTGCTGGGTAAACTGTGGCGATGGCTGCTGCTGTGAGAACATACTGAGGGGAAGGCATAAACAAAAGGAAGTATTAGATTCAAAGAAAAAAAATCATACATGCCAAATTTATTATGAAAAAAACAAAAGCATGGCTCATAAAATCATGTCAAACATAATTAACTAACTCATACTAATTAAAATGATCATTCCCAAACAGAAGTGTAGCGAGAGTAGGGTTTGCCATCTCTACCTGTTGCCTGCCATGTTGCCTTGCGGCCAGCCGTTCATGTCGGGGGAACCCTGGAAAGCAGCGTTTTGTTGGCCCTGCTGCATCATCGGAGACTGCGTGTGGGCCATGCGAGGGGAAAGCATGGGACTCTGTGGCGTGCCGGGACCTCCGAAATTTCCATCTGCCTGTTGGCTCATACCTGCAGTGGGTGGATGCATCAGAGCTGTCAGAGCAGACTTACCCTGCAGAGACTTGGCTACAAGCGACTTCACTTTACGAAGGAGTGCGGTTAATATAAGCATTCCAACAGACGTGCTACGTGAAGACAAACGCTCAGAGTTACACATTCAGTGTGAGGGGAAGCGTGAGGTTAAGTGTCACTGAAGATCACACATTCCTGTCTGTATGCAGGGTTACTGATAGGAAATTCATGTTTCCTACATGCATGTAAACATCAGCAGACAATGAAGTAGGAAAACAGGGGATGACTGGGTGTCTAAAGAGATAAGAGGAGAATTTGGTTCCAACAAAAATAAATCTGTACAAACCCTCAACTTATATTAAGATTTAAGAGTAAAGGTCAACAGAACGTGTCCTAAGACACCTACACCCAGATTACTTGTCAGGCTGACAGGGCAGCCAACAGTTGGGTGTCAAATGTGTAGCCACCTTGAATTATTGTGCTCTTGGTGCCCTCTAGTGGAGAATAAATGCATAATCAAGGCACCATTTTAAGGAGATATCAGCAAATAATTAACAGGTCTGCTCTAACACTAAAGTGTCAAATGTCCAGAGTGGTTCGCTTAAGAGCTTTGATGCAGCCGTCAATACATGACTTCACAAATCAGATGATTGCAGGTCTTATAGAAAGCATGTGATGCTTTGCAACTACAGCGACAGCAACATAGACATAATGGTGCACGCACGCACGCACGCACGCACGGAGGGAGGGTTGTGGAGTGAAAGGTGTGGTTTAGCTGGGGAGTGGGAGCAGTACCTGAGTTGGGAAACTGAAAGGCACTGTGCTGCATTTGGGGGCTGAGTACGGCCCCGTACTGTCCGCCCATCATGTTTGTGTTTCCCATCATCATCTGTGAGGAGGAGGAGGAAGTGGAGGAAGAGGAGGTGCCATGCATATGGAGCTGGGGGTTGGGGGGCAGAGAGGGCAGGCTGGGGGAGAGAGGGGAGGAGAACGGGCTGGTGGGGGGAGGTGACGAGGCCAGGCCTGTACTGGTACCGTAGCTGGGTGGGTAGGGGAACTGCTGAGGGTTGGCCTGAGGATTCCGAGGGTTACTCATGCCTCCGGCGGCCATGTTGAGGCCCTGGGTCCTCATGGCCATGCTCCTCTGCTGCTGGACCTGCTGGGCCTGTTGCACCTGCTGCTGCTGCCGCTGTCTCAGGTGATTACTGAGCATCTCCCGCTGACGTTGCGCCAACATTTGAGCATTGAGGGTTCCCTAAAAATGGAAAGGGGATAAAACAAAAGGGGAAAAAAGTTTCAGAAGTCAATATTATAAATTTGTTTACAAATCTCTGATATCAAAGGCTTTAATAATCTGGGACTAATCAGCCTACCGATGGATCAACAGATCGGCACAGAAAACATACATGATTCCTGCGGTTGCTCACCTGGTTTGGAGCATTGGCTCTAAGAGGTAGGTTCACATTTGACACACTACTCATCTGAGTCATCATTGGCTGACGATTCTGCTGGGACAGAACAGAAAAACTCTTTATTACAAATACTCTGATGAATTTAAGTTTCAGTAAAAGCTTGAAATGTTTAGAAGTTTTCTGAACTGCTCCTTTAGTTGCACAATTTTAATGAAAGTGTACTGAAAGACTAGCAGCAGGCAGGATGACCTTTAAGTCCAAATATTTTCTTGTGTGCACAAAGAGCTGCCAAATTGTCAGCCTCAAGGACCATTGCACAACTCTAATCAGTGTGTTTAGCCACACAACAACTGATAAAACTGAGATTGCATTAGAGTCCACAACTAATATAAGTCCCAGCCACGCCTGTGTGTACCTGCTGTGACTGAAGCCGGTGCTGGAGCTGCAGTCGTAGTGTGTTGGGCTGATTCGGGACCACCCCAGTGGGCCTGAGCCCAGGCCGGGGCTGCATTCTCATCATGGGGTAACCCGGCCGTGGGCCCATCTGGCCGGGCATGGGGTGGAAGCCAGGCTCTTGCATGGGAGCACCAGGGTAACCCCTTGGTGCCATATGGGATGGTGGATGGCCAAATTGCTGGGTGTACATGGGTGGCTTCTGGTCTAAAATCCTTGATGGGTCCTGCGGGAACTGGTCCTGCTCCAGGGTCTGGCTCTACAAGAGAGGATCAAACATACAGGGATTACAACAAAATATCCCTAAATCTAAATAAACATGACATGTTTCAGAAGAGATCACCTGTTCTACCATAGCAGGGATTCCAAGAGCACGATCGAGCTCCTCCAGGCCGTCAAAATCTTTTAGTGCCGTGTACAGCTGGGACATCAAGGCCCCCTCATCCACCGCGCTTCCATCGCCTGAGCTGAGCCCTGCATTACACAGGGGGTCATCCTGAGGTGCAGACCTGGGCAAAGAGGGGCTTAATTAACACACATATCAAAGAACTGTTCCTGTGTAAACTACAGAAAACACCCAGAAGCATTAAAAAGTGTAATAAAAAATAAATACATTTTTAAAAAGTGATGTCAGTCACTCCTTTTGGAACATGTAAAGGTGGAAAAGTGAACCATGAAGGAAAAATGTACCTATTCTGGTTTACAAAAGCCGTCTGATCTATTGGCATCATGCTGTCTGGCCAAGGAGCCGTCTGGTTGGGTGGAGCTTGTTGGGAAAAAGGGTGGCCGACCATACCGATATCCATGTCAGGTTGTGCTATGAGAAAAGAATTGTATAGGATCAGGACAAAATATGAGATAGTTAACTCATCAGTTAACTACTGATGAGAACTAGAGAAGTGGAGAATAGAACATGGGAGAATAATACAAGAAAAAAAAAAGATGCATTTCCATTAAAAACACCAGAAAGAAACGAGGGCAATCAGTTAAAAACAATATACACGCTGCTCATTGGCCAACCACAGGGTGGCGCCCTTTCCAAGTAAAAAGCATTAAGGTGGGTTAGATATGCAATGTGACATTTTATACCTGACATTTAAAAACTGACTCTCTTGGTTTTATATTTTGAGATGCTTTGGGATCCATTCTGAATCTGTTTAATTATTTTTAAAAAATATCTATGCATTGACATTAATTTTCTGCATGAATATTATAATTCAACGCATCATGCGCTCACCACTGGCCATCATTGAGGACTGGAGCATTGGCCGTGGACCTGGCTGGCTGTTAGGCCTCATAGGAGCACCACCGGGTCCCATCCTTGCCTGCATGGCACTTTGCTGTGCAGGGCCAGATGCTCCCAATGGAGGTGCAGAAGCAGAACCCGCCCAGCCTTCCTGCTGCGGCATACCTGGCCTTGGACCACCTGGAGCCATCAGTCCTAGAGCAGCAGGCGCAGACACAGATGAGAGGACTGGTGAGAAAACCTTGGTGAAGCACGAGAGGAAAAGCCATCTATGCAGTGCCGGAGAAGGCTTACGGACTACTGATACATGGGACAAACAGCTAAAGAGACTTTATGCTGTGTGGGCGAATATTTCCTGTGACAGGAAGTGAGTCATTGTGTCGTGATGTGATATGCTAGGCTGAGCGACACAGAGATAGAGGGAGAGGAGTTCCTGCAGAACTTGGAAGCAGCTATAAGTGCCAACACAATTATGACAAAAAAATGTAGTTCCACTGGTTTTGCCACTATAGAATACTCTGGTAGATTTCTGCTCACAAATGTTTTGCATAAGACCTTTTTATCATGTGCCTGTGTTGCTAAAACGGGATGTTAGAGCTCCTGCTGCTCAATTAAAGTGCTTTTCAGAGTATTTGAACTTTGTTTCAATCAAAGATTTTGACATTTAGAAAGTGACCTACCTGCATTAACCATACCGGCCTGGTTTGGTATCATACCATGATTCCCCACCATGCCTTGCTGCTGCATAAGAGTGTATGGGCTGGTGGCTCTTATAGGGTACTGCAGTGAGGGCTGCTGAGGGGACACGTTCATGTCCAGAGAGACGCTCCTCACCGGCAGCCCCCTGCCTGGCTGACCAGGTCGAACACCCCCGAAGTCTAAAGACAAGGAATAAATGATTATAAGTCAACTAGGAAGCAAGCTTTACGGCTTGTGCCTTTGTTTTTCTAAAACAAGGAGTAGAACTCACTGGTCTGGCCCATGCCAGCTCCGAGGCCTCTGTGCTGCTGCGCTGCCATGGCAGAACTGGTCTCCGGCATCTGCAGGATGTTATTGATGATGTTTTGTTTGTCCATCGGACTGGGCAACGAAACGGGTCGAGGCTCGCAGAAGAGCTGCGGCTGCGCATTTTGCAGGTCGTTCAGGATTTCATCCAGCTCCGACGGCTGGAGGACACAGAGGCAAAAGGGAAACGTGTGAAAATAGAAACTTATTAGCCATTTAAGCTTCCATTTCCAATTAGTCTTACACTTACTAGAACAGTTCCATAAATAAATGTGGCAATCCTACAAACTCAAGAGTCTGAGATGAAAGCAGAAGATCTGGCCTAACTTTTAACAGAAGTATGACTTTCCTTTAAATCTAGGCCACGCTTTGCTTTGGATTCACTCGTCACTCACTGGCTGATCCCTTCAGTCAAATATAAAATCTTTTTACATTTTTATACTCTCCAAATCAACTATAAAAATATATAATATGATAGCAAACATCTTTAAACAGCAGAACTAACAGCTGCTATGAAGAAGCAGCAATAGCCAGTATTTAAACTTCTCTCTGGCCCACTACTAAAAACAGCTGAACTGAGCCAACCCAATACAGCCCAAAGCTCCGTTCACACACAACACAACTGGGTTTTGGACTTTTCAAAACAAATCTGAGGCAGAGCTAAGACACACTTTCACCAAACTAAACCGAGCCCTTTCAGATTCATCTTTTGGACTGTAGTTTTGGTTCAGAACACTTTTCTGTACATTTTATTTCTCCTTGTGACACAAAGTGACAGACCTAAAAGATGCATCTTTAATCAATCTTTAATCTCTGGATACTTTAGTCTATAAAGATTGACCCAGGAACTCCCCAATGATTTTTTAACAGTCATCTGTCAAAACAACAGGCAGGTAGCTAATATTTCTTTAAGAGGTCTGTGTAGCTCTGAGTAAATAAGTCGCACTGACGGTGGCTGTCCACCAGAGAGCAGTATACCTGGCAGGATTTACATCTCCTGGTCGTGACATACTGTACAGTAGCAGAACAGAACACCAGCACTGTTCACTGCTGCATCTCAATCTTCAAGACAATGACATATGTCTGTTGGGCATTGCTCTGCTGGTGAGGATGACGAGGCAGCCAAAAATACCTTAAGATTTATCCCGGCCACTCAAGGCCCACTGCCTTCTAAATGCCTCATTAGACCGTTGCCCCTCCAACAAGGTAAACCCAACTGCTTTCCTAACACACAGCAGAAAATGGCTTGCCATATGATGCTGATATTACTGAGAGCAGACTGGATATGCAGGAGAGAGTAATGGAGTGAGGGTTGGAGTGGTGGGAGAGAGAAAAGCCCTAATGAGGTCAGGAATGATGTAATGCCTCTGTACACTGTTTGCTTTCCTCCTCCTCTCCTATTCACTCTCCTCCCACTTTCTATTCTCCACTTCTCTAGTTGCCTTTACTCTTAATGGGTCTCATTTCTTTCTTTCTATCCTTGTTACTCTTTTTTTTGTGCATGTACACACTTCTACACATCTCACCCTTTCACTTTATAAACCCCAGAGAAATAATAATAAAAAAAACATTGTTAAATGACTCATCTTCATCCATTTCCTTCTTATTCACAGATTCAAATTTTAACTATATAGCTGACTTGAACTGAAAAAGCAAGGGAAAAAAACAGACACGAATAGTGATGGGAGGAAACAGAAGTAGCAATCAAAAGACAACTCTCAGATAATGAGTACACCATTTAATGCACATCATACATCATCTACTGAGGTGTCCTACATTTCAAGCATCACTTCTACCAGTGGTTCTCAAATTTGCATGCCCAGCAGCCATGTGCTGAGTTCTTTATAGTCATGCAAAGATGAGGCTATGACAGACATGCGCTCTAACAGACCAACATGTGTCCATCTGATGGTAAACTCAAACCAATAACGTCTGAATGAATAACTTGTGTCTCCTGCATCTCTACTTCCTGTATGTTATCACCTGGACCTGAGGCCAGGAGGACTGGCCGTGTCTTTCTGACCCAGGTTTATGAGGAAAAGAAACTGACAAACGGCAAGTAAAGCAGAAGTGCTACTGTCAAGTAGGGCAAAATGAAAAGTCGCATCACCCCTGGAAATACGCCATGATGCTGGCCTTTTTTCAGCAAAATGCAGCAATGTCTAAAAGCAGAAGTGGCAGCAATGCAGGCAACGACTACTGCAACATTAGTAGCAACATTTAACAACTGGAAACGCCGCACAGAACTAGTTTTTGTTGGATCTGTTGCAGAGAGTACTTATTCTTTGGGAGTTTAAATCCAACTTGTGCAAATTGCCCAACAAACTGTGCAAAACAGGAGCAAGGCCAAGGGTCCAATTAAAGTCATTACCCACAGCTTATTTTAGCATTATTTCTTTAACCCCTTAATGCCTGAATTGAGAGTAACTGGGCAGAGACATCTCATTTTTTTAAATCTAAGATCTTTATTTAACCCTTTAACTAAATCTGAAAAGACTAGGCTAATTATTTTTCCATATATTTACTATTTATTACCATGGAACAAGTACAAATTATCACAGTGTAATCTCCTGCTGTCTGGTGGTCACCAGGGTCCAGGAGACCAGTATCATGTGCTAAACAACAA
>JBAMIG010000019.1:10871771-10891468 GCA_037177335.1 Kiunga ballochi
CTGCTACAACTTGCACATGATGCGTTGCATTAGAAATGCTGTAAACACAACACATACACAAACAACACACACACACACACACACACATACATCAATCTACATATATGGTACAGGGTGTAAGGAGCTTAAAGAAGCAGTACAAATTGCACTTGTAGTAATTTTATGGGTAATTAAAATGCATACAAAGAACTTAAACTTTTCATCAGTATCCCCTCTTTTGTTCCTTTATTTTAAAATTGCAATTCACATGCAGTAGGCTTTAAGTACAACCCCGCTAAAGAAAACAAAAAAACAAAAAACAACATTTATAATATTCACAACCTGACACACATCATCAAAGTAAAAGGTATTGCAATGTTATATTTGGGTGTGTGAAGTTTTTGGGTTTTACTATACAGAAATGGTTGTTTGTAACATTATGCTAAATTATTTGGCTGGCTGTTTGTAACAACAGTATTTAATAAACAATAATGTCAATATGGCATATGCTGCTATTCCCAGCCTCACAAACTAGCTAAAGGCAGTGCAAAAAAAAAGCTCGGAGGCTGAATTTTAAGTGCCCACTGATCTATGCCGTCAGTATTTAAACTTAAGGGAAAGGTAAGATACGTTCACTTAGATAAAAAAAGAGCTAAGAGCAAGTTAAATACAATCTTATTTAGTTGCTGCATAATGTAACATGTTTAGCAGAGAAAATAAGTGAGGATATAAATAAAAAAAACATATTGGGTGCCTGTTTGGTGTTTAACTGTAAAAAAGCAGGAGTCTAGATGAGAAAAGCAACCAATTATCATCAACATTTCTTAAACTCCATCTAATGCAAATGGGTTTTTTTTGGCAAATAGTAGCAATTATTATAATTTCTTCTGGCATATTCCAAAAATCGTTCAGTTTTAAAATGGAGTAACGGAATAATAAACCGATTTATTGTGTAAACTACCATTTATTTTATTATTCTAATCTGCTTACTGCTCTTATGGTGGGGAATTTGTGCTTCCGTAACAAAAGGAATTTCCCTTAGGGGATTAATAAAGTAATTCTGACTCTGAAAAAGGGATATTTGTATGCAATATATAGGAATGTGCATTTGATAAATACATTATAACAACAAAGTCTTTCTATGCATTTTTGCATAATTTTAGCCATAAACTTCAAAACCTCCAGACTTTTTGCCTTAGAAGGACACCTTCATTTCAACTCAACAATAACTGCAACAGTATTTGCCTGCTACAACCACTCAGAGCAAATCACTCATTCCTGTCATCGTATAATGGAGAGAAAATGTATGGGAAAATAAAAACACTGTCTGATTGCCAAAGGGGAGAGGGTATGCGCCAGTGTGCCATTCCGGTAATCACGTGGGTGAGCAGGGCTTTGATTATAGACACACCCAATGTTTCTACAGCTTAGAGGGCTGGGTATGACTATGCATTAAACTAGAGAGAAGTGTTTGAAGTTTACTGCACTATAATAACAAAAACCCTCCCAAAAAGAGCAAAAACCTCTGTGGGGTACTGAACAATGTCTCGCTGGTGTGTTATCTATTCTCACATCGTGTCTCTGTGCAAAAGGCTCTGAGAGAGAACTGGGGAACCAGAGTGCACCAATAAAAACTGCTTCTGGAGGGCTGCAACATGGACCATTTATTTTCCACAAACTGAGGAGGAAATCATGACAGAGGAAGGGCCCAGAGGACTCATGTCTTCTCATTTTACCTCTCAGTATGTACAAGGGTGAGAAGACGGGCCGAGAGTGCCAAAACACACAGAAACATGTTATATTCATGTAAGATGGTATTTAAGACAAAACACTTATTTAAACAATATCAGTTTCACCAGAATGCAAAGTAGGCGGAGCCTGTAGTGAACTCTGGCCTTGCCGACAGCTGCCGTTACCTTGAACCAGATGTTGTGATATCAGGTTTGGGTCATGGGAGAGGCAGAGGGAGATGGAGTGATGGATGTGATGATGGATGCAAATACTTTAAGCAAAATGACACTGAAACCTTGAATCTCTGCTCAATTTAATACCTGAGCGATGGCCATGTCTGTGAACATGTACAGGGATGGAATGATAGTTGACTATAAGAGGAAGGAAAGAAAGATGGGGGCAAGAGAGAGCACAGAAATGAAGTCAAGAGCCTCAGGTTCACAGAGTGTAATGACTTGTGTTTAGTAAACATTGTGGGAGGGAATCATGGTCTCAACTTTGCCACTGCACTTCTCCATAGATTACCAGTGTCATCCACAGAAAAGCTTAAAATCAACATTATTTACTCATCGCTTCCCAATCTTTAACCTATAAGTGTTATTTGCAAGTACATAAGATGAAATCCTGAAAAGATAAACTAAACTAATAAAGTGGACACCCAACATGCTGACTGCAGCTGATCTGATTAACAGAGATATGCAAATTGCTTTGAGTTTGTCCACTCTCGAATCACTGCGAGGTAATGGCTCTAAAGTGCCGAAGTGCAACCAAGAGCAAGGCCCCCCATTTACTGAAAGCTGATCACACTCATCAATCTTTAACGCTGGCAGTCACTTCAGGATGTCACAGGATGAGAAGCAGAGGGCTTTCTGTATACTAAGTATATGACGCTGGTCCCTAGCTGTGACAGGAAGAAAAAAAAACAAAACAGAAAAAAACAAGAAAAAAAAAACACACAGAGGGGAAGATTGGTGAGAGAGGTTTACAGGAGTGTCAATTACCAAAAGATGGAAGAAATGATTAAATGATTGTATAAATAAGCATCTCCTTGCAACAATCTAGTCAACAATTCATCTGTGGCAGACCTGTGCCAGCAGGAAGCTTCAGATATCAATGAGAAAATCAGATTAATGTAAAGGTGGGATGTGAAATTGCTGGACTACAGGGACACGAGTCAGTATGCTCATTTATGAATATTATCATGGAGTGACTTGCATTTCCTTTATCTGTTGCAACGCATCACATAGAATAAACACTGGTTTGTATGAGTAGCGGGCTGCAAGACAAGTGCAGACACTGCAAAACAAAAAGAAATTACCAGTCGTTCTATGTTAGATAACCTTTTCCAGGAGGGATTTCCTTTGAAAACAAAAACCCTAACCTCACTCTAAGCTCCTCAAACCTCAAGAATTGCCAATCAAAATAATAACGTTGTTATATTTGCTACTATAGAAGGCATATTGAAATGTTTATGTTCATAAAACATCTGAGAGAGAGAGCCGTGTGCAACATATCGATTCAGCCTCTCAGCCGACCTTTACTCTCTCAAGCCATGCACATCCACCACATCAATGCATGATCAACGTGCAGGAGGAAGTTTGGTTGAGTTACACTGCAAAGATTTCAGATCAACTTTCCTTTCAGCAAGTTATTATCTTAAAAATACGCAACTACATTTGACAAGGATGCAAATATTAGAGGGAAATGTGTAAATAATTAAATACAGTTATGATAAAAAATAAAACATTTGCGAGAATGTAGCTTTCTCAAACCATTTTTCTGGGATCTACTCCCATACTTTCAAGAAAAGTCAAATAACTGGTATAATTTAGGCAGAGAAAAAGTTTATGGATATTGCAGAAAATGACAAAAATCAGATTATAAAATGCTCAATGCATTGTTAAAACTGGACGGATAGAGCGGGACCATAATGTTCGAGAAAAAAACAACAACAGTGGAACTCAGGGCTACATGTACAATGAGAAAGGAACTCAAAGCATTTGAACTGAACAACTGTGTAGTCATGAGATAACCACTAATAAGTGATGCTAGCAGGAGAAAGGGGCTTCAGTTTGCCAGAGAGTTTAAACATTGGACTCTGGAGCAATGGAAATAGGTCACATGGTCTGATTAGCACAGAATTACTTTGTTTTAGAGTGATGGGTGCATCAGTGTAAGAAGAGAACAAGATAAAAGTAATGTATCCATCATGCACAGTGCCTAAAGTTGCTGCAGTTTGTCAGGTCTGTGACAAAGAATGACCAAGTTTTTGTTTTTTTTTTGTTGATAGCTTGATATTTTCATATGGCTCAAATTGTTAGAAGTGCTACATAAGGCAACGTGCAGGGATTGGATTCTTTCATCGGCACACCATTTTGATGAAGATGTCATGACACTCGTGATGGAAATTATTCTTGTTACATTGCAGAAGCTTATCAAAACAATGCCACGGTGAATGGACTAAAGGAGGTCCAACAAAATGTGGAAACTTCCTTTCAGCAAGGCTGTGTAACTAAAACCAATGGTGCCATTAAATTACAGGAGTCAGCCCATTAAAAAGAAAACCCATTTTTACTCACAGAAACCAGATTTATGCCAATTTAACTATTAATTACTAACAAATTGTGTTTTAATGGCAACAATGCAATTCCACAGGTTGAGTTTTACCATGGATTTACAGAGCTGGTGGTATTTAGAAGAGCTTTTAAGGCTGCAGGAGTGTGCTCCTTATGAAACTAACAAAAAAAATGAAAAAAAAAATAACTGCATATATTGGATTTGGACACTAAGTAAAAGGTCAAGCAAAACTTGTGTTGAAATCCAGGAACAAGGTTTTATAAGACTCACATTTCACAGCAATAATTAAAAATGGATATTTAGCAGAACGTGTGATCATCATCAAATACAGATAGCCTTCATTTAACACAAATGTCCATGTACGCCATTAAAACACAGACCCAGGGAAAAAAGTATGGAAATAAAATCAATAAAAGTTTGCATCATCTGGACAGTTCATGATTGGTGTTGCGATAAGGCTCCATTTGCTATATTGCACAGTGGGGTTGCGTAAATGGACACAAGTGGTTATGCTTCTCACCTTGGTTTCAGTCCAGAGAGGCTCTCAGGCCATTGCTGCGAGATGATAATGTTAGGAAACCTTTACACATCATCCACTTCTTTCTGCTGAGAGAAGCAACAGCAACATTTAGGATATACAACAGAACTTTGATTGCAAAGACAGAAATGCATTAAGTGAAAGGCAGCAAGTGATAACGACATATCGAGGGTTGTAACTTGCAATTACTTTTCTATCCAATAACCATTACAAGAACTAACTGTTCCAGTTTGTGTTTATTCTACCAGCAGTCTGCATTAAAATAGGCTTGGGTAAACACAGCAAGGCACCATCTGAAATGTTTTTGGTCTAAAATTGACAACCCTGCAAAGCCAAAACAAAACATCTGCAAAAGAATTTATGAAAAATAACTGACTGGATTCTAAATTGTCAGCCAAAGTTAGGTCCTAAAATACATTTATCCCAAAAATGGCAATAACCATTATTGTTGTATGTCAGGTCACTTCACATAGAAACTGTTGGCATAAAGTTAACACAGAAGTGCAAGTCACATGTTCACAGTCTTTCCATTTCCTTTGAGACCTCAAAGTCTATTAACTTGTAGGAGATAATGTGTCTTATTAATCATGGCATGCAATTAATTAGACCAGAAAAAGTTTCAGTATTAACTCATATTCCCATTTGGATAATTAGAAAATGCAACTGGTAGCTGTTTGCCTGAGCCAAAATATATGCTCATCTTCTACAAGCTTATAAAAAAGTATTTCTTCCAAAAAAGCAGCATTTTACAAACTAGGGGTGGATGATATGAGGAAAGAAAAAAAAAACTCAATTATTTTCAATTTCATGATAACTATAAAACGACAATATCCTTTAAAAAGTTTTTTTTTTCTTTTCCTACCTATTAATTTTCTAATTTTAAAGAATTTTTTCAACAAATAATGCTGTCAACTCTGTTTACTGAAAGACATCTATATATAGACAAAGCATTTCAGAACAATAATTTTATATCATTTCTCCAAAACCTGCATGAAAAACACATTATGGATTTAGAAGCCCATCAAAGCGGGTTTTAGCGCAGGTGGAAAACCGAACCATTTCCAGGCTATGGATGTGGAGCCACTAAATCATCTACAGAAACTGAATGTTCCTGCATATTTCTACCATGCGAAACAGAGTTGTGATTTTGATGCTGGAGAGTCCTGTCTGCTAATTGGCTAAGTTTCTTGCTGCTGTCACATGACTGAAAGCAGTCCACTGATTGGTCTTTGAAAGCACTCATTCGGCGAACGACAACGTTCATGTTTTCCTCATTTACTGTCTGTCTATGTGCCATTTGTTTTCTATGTTTAATCAATAATGTATTTTTTTTCCACTAAAGTCCAAATTTGCTGAGACAGATGGTAGAAATGGAAGTGTTAGAAGGAAAGGCTTAACTTGTTTCCAAACAGAATAAAAAAAACCTGCTAGGTTAACACAAGAAAACAGGTTTCATTTTGGCAAATCACTTTTAAAGCCTGTGTCCGCATCGCCCCAACGCTTTATCATCCAGGGAACAGCATTCCTCTGGTGAAACATGGTGTTGACAATATCCCATTTAGGATGTGTATTTCCTTGATTTGGTCTGAAAAACAGCCAGTATTGAACCTAAGATGAATCATTTAAAATACAAAGCAAATCTTGAGAAAAAAAAAGTTTCTCACAGATGCACTGAAACAAACTGGAGGTTCATTTTACAGTAAAAACCACAATCAAGAATAAAAAATACCCTCTTCATATACTGTCAAAGTTGCTTTTGACTGATATAATGCTTCTAAATGTCAAAACTCAGAAGCTTTTTTTAGTGTGTACGGAAAGCT
The DNA here is from genome assembly GCA_037177335.1 of Kiunga ballochi. NCBI lineage: Eukaryota > Metazoa > Chordata > Actinopteri > Atheriniformes > Pseudomugilidae > Kiunga > Kiunga ballochi. The sequence goes on from JBAMIG010000019.1 coordinate 10,878,417, forward strand.
GCATAATTACATTATACATTAAAAAGAAATGGTACGCGTTATATTTATTATTTGTCTTCCAATATACAAGATAAATGACTAGAGAACTCGTGCTGCAAATTAAGGCAAGTGATTGTGCATTACTGTTTTATTACTTCAAAATAGATCTAAAAAAATTCTCAGTGAAAGAACAACTCCTGAACCCCTACCCCCCACTCCCATGTCTGGATGAAGACCGACCGCTGCATGCTACAGACCTGAACTTTGTTATTCACAATGTAGATGAGCTCATTGATAACATTTCTGGCCACATCTGCCTGTCTGTCCTGGGAGAGGATCTCTCCTTCAATGTGGGCTCCATGAGGTTTCTTCATTTTTTTTTCCACAACTGTTTTTTTAAGGAGTTTTTCCTTACCGCAAAGGAGGGTCAAAGGACAGGGAAGTCCTTGCTCTACTTAGTTTAGTGTAGTTATTACTTGTGTTCATTGTGTGTAATATCTGCTATGTGATAAACTGTGTGAGAGAAGCCCTGTGAGCCAACTTCATTACGATACTGGGCTATATAAATAAAACTGAATTGAGTGTGTCCTCTCATGTCAGCATGACATCATGTGAGTACACGCAGTCATAAGCAAATGCATGAAAGTTACTGCATGTTCAGAATTCCTGCTCAGATATTTGAAATTGGATTTGCAGGACATTTCAGATTCAAATTAGCATTTAGCAATCCATTTTCTTGACGCTCAGCTATAGACATGCTACAATAGAGAAGAATGTACAGAAAACAGGTTGCCATTGACGACAGAGTCCACTGGTACAAATAATGTGCAAAGTTTAGGAAGAAAAGCTGAAGTAAAACAAATGGAACAATCTATGTAACTATTTAATTTCATGCCATTGGTGTCTTCAAAACAGTGATAAAATAAGATAAAAATGAGTAAGACTTTCTCTGAACTAAGACTGAATTCACACCTGATAGTTTGCTACTGGGGGCTCTGTTCATTTAGAGCCTGCAAAATTCCTCCAGAGTGAGTTAGCTTTCAAAGTGCAATGTGTTCACCAGAAGAACGTTACCAAAGAACAAGAAACAAAAAGATCTATTGATAAAAGCAGGACGGCTTATTTTAATACATGACAAAATATCGAGCTGCAATAAATCCCAGCTGTCTGAGCTCAACCAGATTTATCTGACCTTTCACCATGTTACGTACAGCATGTTTAACCACAACGCACCTCCACACGTTAGAGTATTTTGCTGCAATATCAGAAATGTGTGGACAAATTCCGACCGATGGCTGCAGAGTTGTCCTGCAGTTTTAATAAAATATCTTTAAAAAAAAGAGAATTAAAAAATATTTGGAGCAGCTGTCACAGCTGGAGCAACTGTTTGTTACTAGTGTTTGTCAATTTTATAGGAAATCAGTTGTTGATGTCTTCTTGTGCCAACTCTACACTAAATAAGTATTCACCAAATTTAAAGTGTCATTTTTAAGAGCTGCGCTGGGGGGAAAAAAGACCACCTGCAGGGTCAGAGAGCGACCCAAACAGATGTCTCTATACAACTATAAAACAGCTGTAAGACTGATGGATCTAAAATATATTAATGCTGAAAGAGGAGAAAATACTGGAACTAATGAAAAATTTTGGTATATCATCCCCTACAAGCTGGAGAATCCCTTCTCCTGGGTAGAGTCTCATTGTAAAAGGTTATTGTTGTGGGCATGAAAGACCTTCTGCTTTGGTCCTTTCTGCAGTGGAGCTGAAAACGCCTCCGACCGCAGATACTTGCTTGTTTAATCAGTATATTGCACAGCGGGTGTGCGCTACTGGGTGCACTTCAGGGAAAAGTTGAAGGAAAATGACAAAATGTAATCAATCTTAATGCATGACGGCGTATTACCTGTATCTGAGGTCATGAGTAGTATCCCTTCCCAATCTGTATAAATCCACCTTATGAGAAGCAGTTATGATAATCAGGCCTTAGTGAAGGTCAACAGAAAAACTGCTCAGTTTTCTTCCTTGGGAGAAATTTCCTCTGAGTTTGAACGGTCACGTGCTCCGTCTCAGTCCAGCACTTGATCTTTGATCTAAAATGACAGACTAAAGTCTCAGAGCACTCTATTGAACCACTATTGCAGTCATCATTTTTAGCTGGCAAAGTGGGTCAAAAAACCTCAAACTGATTTACAACAAAGGGAGTCGGCTATCTTCAGTGTTTTTACTTAGAAGGTCAAATCACTGGTATCAAGAAGAGACGACGTTACAGGAGATTGCAGAAACTACTAAAATGGGTTATTAACTGCCCAAATGACAAAAAAAAAAAACTAAAAACTATGATAAAGATCATAAAATGAGCTAATTAATTAAATTAAATATGGGAAGCCTTGTATCCAAAAGGTTTCTCTAAGCAGAGTTAATTTGTTCAGCAAAATGGGCAGTGTGACCATCGTCCTGCTGTCATGATGCTACACAGGACAGTTTAGAAAAAAAAATAGGTGAAATGATAGAATTGGACTACTGTCTTCAAGAAACAAACAAGGTCATCCTGTTTGATGGTCATTTAAATGTTTGGTAAGATCAAATCAAAGAAAAAAAACCAGCAGAAATCAGGATTATGGTTGATAATGAAAAGCAAGAACATTTCAAAGTGCACAACATGAAAGGAACTCAGAGGATAGGGAATAAACAGCTGTGTAGTTATGAGAAAACTACTATTCAGCAATCCTAGCTGGAGAAAGGCACCTCTGTTTGCCAGGGACTCTGGATAAATACGGTAGGTCGTGTGGTCTAATGAGTCCAGATTTACTCTGTTCCAGAGAGGTGGGCGCATCAGGGTACCAAAAGAACAAGATGCATATATTAGTGCCTACTGTACAAGCCTGTGGGGGAAGTCTATGACCTGGGGGTGTTGTAGTTGGTCAGATGTAGAAAGAGCAACACAATTTGCCCAACTAATGAGGTCAGCAGATTACCTGAAAAATTGTGAATGACCAGGTAATTCTATCAATACATTTTTTCCCTTTCCTCGATAGCTTGTGCGCATTTCAGCATGGCTTACACTGTGAGAGGGTGCTAGTTAAGGCTTGGTGCAAGGATTAGACCTTTCCATCGTCATCATGCGATGGTGAAGTAGTGGTTAGCACAGTAAATTCATAGCAAGATGGTCGCCAGGTAAAAACAGTGGCCTTTCTTGGAAGAGTTTACATGTTCTCTTTGTGTAAGCTCTCTGTCTGGGTACTCCGACTTCCTCCTCCTGTCCATGCATTTTAGTGAAAGTGAAAGGTCGTTTGTCTCTCAGTGTTGGCCCTGTGATGAACGGACAACCTGTCCAGGGTCTACCCTGTCTCTCGGCTGGTAACTCCAGGGACAGGTCGCAGCCCCCACATATCATAGATTGAATTTAGCTGTATGGACAATGAAATAATGAGTGATTAATACATATTGTTTTGATTTTCTTATCAAGAATTTTATAGCTATCCATGTTATATCCTTTGTTAGGGAGTTAATATAAAAAGGAATAACTCAAATCCCATCACTTGCATTTCATTTTGTGTTCTGGGTAATAATTTGTTTCAGGAAAGCTGTTAAACAGAACATTTCATGTTCAGTGTAGTCATTTGGCACTTAATGATCTAGTTACTTTGCCTGCAGATGTTGCAGGGTCATTGTGTCGGCTTAAACGTTCCATGTTTTAAGCACATCATTAAAAAAATTATGGCCTGTGGTTCTTTGGCCACTAAGAAAAAGGTGTGTGAAAATGCAAGAGGATGATAAATTACTCAATTTTTTTTTTGTCCCAATCACTTTTAAGGTAATGATTATACTTCTGCAAAGAAGAGAGTCTGGTGATGCCACATAAGAGGTTTGACATGTCCTCAGGTTCTGAGGAATGGAAGTGATCACTAATAATAATAATAGATCATCACTAATAATGTGTTAACTATGCCTTGTTACGATGTAAAATAATAAAGATTTGTTTACTAGCAGTCAGAAGTACAGGAGGAGACTAGGAAAGGAAGGGTGAAGGGAAGCTGGAAAGTTGTGGTGGACTTTCCTTTCCTTACAGAGCCTTATAGCTGGAACACCCATCCAGAGGAGGCTCCCCACAACATTCAATAAGTCCTGGAGGAAACCCTGTCAGAAAACAATTCCTTCTTCAGGTGCAGCTGTCTCACTGAGTATGTAGAAGGCCAAGAAAACCTGAGGGCTAATTGGAGAACTAGTGGTTTTAATTATTGTATCCAAAGAGAACAAGGAGATTAATACATATATCCATTCCAAACAAAACTACCTTGGTAAAATGTTTTAATCATATCACAAGTCCTCTGTAACTACATTGTGTGCACACATCAATCATAGCTTAAGCTCATACAAAGAGTACATATAAGATACACTTGAGGGGGTTGGGGTGGGGGGGTAAATCTGTAGACAGGAGTAGCCTTGTGTCTTGCACAGAGGCAGTGATTAATGCTTGGTGTGACCTAAACAAAAATAAACCTACTTGTAAGTTAGAAATGCAAAAAAGGCATTAAAGATGTCACATAGATGGATGAAGTCTGGCTAAATGCACACACTACAGAGTAAAACTCACATCATCACCAAAAGCTGTCACTGGAGCATATGTGCAGATCATTTTCCCAATTCACTCTTTGTCTAAACATATGTGGGCATTTAGAAGGGCCAAAGGGCATCAGGTTTAAGGTTCAAGTCCCCTCTTAAAAACATTAGGGTAAATTAAATAGTAATAGATGTTCTCATTAGACAAAGCAAAACTATCCTTAATGTGACAAGAAAAAAAGGCCTTTTTTGTACAGCTTTTAGAGTATTAAGCTCAAGACGGCACGAGGCAGACAGATCACAGGAGACGAGCAGAAAATGCTGTCTGAAGCCAAAGATTTGTAGGGAATAGTTACCTTTTCAGTACTTCCACATACAGGCACCTTCTGGGTGAAAGGCTTCAACACTAAGGTTGGGCTAACAATGCTTACGAGTGAGCTAATCTGGTTCATGTCACATGGGACAAAGGGCACATAGTACGTATGCAGGAAATTGACCATATAGGCCAGGTCATAGAAGGGCTAAACACCAATGGAGCCCCTGCTGGGTGCCTTTTAAATGCTCCACTAATGGTTGTCAATTGAATGAAAATCAATACAAATGTCTACCCTAATGAAAATACCTGGCCTTTTAGCTATAATGCCAAAGCTTGGTCAAGTGCCTGCCACAACCTTACCCATAATCGACTTGGATTGTATCTGTTGGGGTGAGGGGCTGGAGGTGCAAAGGGGGAAACTGAAAGATGGGGTAGGTGGTCATAGACATAACATATGTAAAACCTGAAAACATTTAGACTGAGGTATGCATGTGCGACAACTGGAGAGGAAGAAAACGTGAAAGAAAAGCAAAGATGAGACAGAATGTTTGTAAAAGTTAAACATGAGCAAGTCGCAGAACAAAATGCCAAATCAGAATATATTTAATGAAGCTTTTATGTTCCAAAGCACGGATAACCATGTTCAGCTCATGCTGAAGTCCCGGTTATGCTGAGGGAAGCCTGTATGTGTGCAGCAGAGATGTGTAAACGGAGTCAGCTGAGAGGAGGGAGGAGACAGAGATTTGCACTGATCACTACATTTTTATAGTTCTCACACCCTTGTACAGTTATATGCTACTGGATACACACCCACTTCCTGAGTTTGCAGGCTAAAATATCCAAAGGACAAAAAGTTAAGAACAAAAATAAAGAGAGTTCATCATCTTCACAGATACAAACATCAAATACAAGTTGGCTGAAAAGACGTCTTTGTATGCATGTTTCAGTCTGAAACCCTTCTAAAGCACTGTTGTTTACATGTTGGGATGCCCCAGAACAAGCAAAGCCCTTTATACTCATTTACGTCAGTGGAGGAATGCAGCTATACTGGATTTCTCTGAGGAGAGGTTAGTTGAACAACAAATAAGCACAACTTAAACATTTACATTACCAGAAGTTTCTGTGTAAAAAGGCTTTTGCTGATTGCGGAAAGCGAGTACAAATCAAATATGATAAAGATTTATAGACACGTTTTTTCAGTTTATAATTCATGCAAAGACATTATTAAACTTTCAGGTTCTATTTCACTCAAACTTTACAGCTTTTATGCAAAGAAGATATAATTTAACTTGATCCTCTTGGTAACACAACTCTTACCTACTGAAATGCTGAGTTGTGCTTTTAAAAAACAGATGAGTCATAATGCGAGCACAAATGTGGGCAGCTGAAACAAATATGAAATCCGGAGTTGTGTCAAATAGTGTGAGTAGACAGAATCACTTATGTGCCCAATTGATTGAATAATAATCTGAAACTCATCTTCGGACTGGTCTGCATGCAAACCATCTCTCATGCTTAAGAATGTGTGTGTCCACTATCTTTTACTGCCAGTCACATTTAGTAAAGAATTAGTTCCCATGGAGCCTGAGGCTGTACAGTGGAGGTAGGCTCAGGATGAGGAGGTGCTATGTTAGTGCAAAAGGGAGGGAGAAGAGAGGGTCAGCTGACACAACTATGTCACTTTATCAGCCATAGACTGAGACAATGTGACAGGCCCACAGCAAATGCACACAGAGACAGCAGATCTGGGCTACAAAATGAGTCTATTTCTGCAAGCCTGTATTGAAATGATTTGGATAGAGGGGGAAAGGTTATTTCTGCTCCGCTGAAATAAAGCACTGCAATAATCTATGGAGCACGTTTAGGGAGAACTTTAAACCCTGGCATTACCTGATTAAGACTGCTACTTCTCAGATGAGGAACATGTAATTGGACAAGACAGAGGAAAGAATCAAGTAAAGCACCACCCTCCTTGTGATTTTCTCTGTTTGTATTGCCATTTCCTGAAACACTTGGTGACAGCCAGGTCAAGGGAACCCTACAGAGGTTATTTAGCAAACGCTTTGACAGGAGTTAAATCAATTTTCTGAGGCATGAATGTTACTACTGATTGAATCTTTTAGGGTCTAACAGCATTGACTGCACAGCCTAAGAATAAAATAACTACATATGCATAACTGCATTTAGGACGCGATTACAAATTTACTATTCTTACTTAAAGTGAGCCAGAAAATGCAAGACAACTTAATCAATTATTATTATCTATATATTTAATCTATAGAGACAGAAGTTAGACTGAACAGCAACACCTACGTCTTATCTTCTTGCCATGATTGCCAATGTCAACAAAAGTTTAGTCCGCTCCCACAGAAGAAGCAACTCGGAGTGTAATCTCCACTATGCTGTCAGATTAAATACTTTGACAGCCTGCATCTTAAAATGCCAAAATACTGATTCTTAGAGGTACAGGCCAGAATGAAAGCTCCTCAACATGTAAAAACAGGTTTTAATAAAGGTAATCAAGAAACAAATAGTCAAATAATGGTGCTGCTAAATGGAAAATATATTAGAAAAAAGTTATCTTGAAATAATGAGAGCCAAGAAAATCAAATTAGGTCAATATTCTTGTCATTTTAGCCCCCACAATTGTAGGTCGTTTCAATAGAAAAAAAACTTGACTTGTAGCTAATAGAAAACTTGACACATTTTATGTAAAATAAGGGGAAATAATGGTCGGTCAAATATCAGAAATAAATGGACAAAACACGTGAAACACGCAAAACACAAAATAAATATTGCAACAATGATCACAAGTTGATTTTGTTTTTTACTGGTAAAATCCTATTTTTTTCACAAGAAGCTGTTGAGTGGACCATGTAAGATTGTTGTGAAACATTGGCAGGAAAACTGCTCGCAGAACCTGCAGCTCAGTCGCGTTATATTCAGCTTAACCAGTGGAGGGACGTGACAAGTTTACTAAAAGTTACGGTAATCAATATAAAGTATTATTTCAGACGACAGGTGGAACTCTCGCTGCTTGAGTGTTTCCAGAGGATGATGTGAAAGACAGGCGACAACTTTTGATGATTTTCTTTATCAAGTTTACCAAGTAGTGTTTTAGGCAGAACAATCATTTAGAACTAATCAAAGCTTTTGACCAGAATTGTTTTGTTTTTTTCTATAGATGTCCTACAGCACTTCCTGACAAACACCCTGCAGCCAATTAGAATAGAGTATTTACTCGGACCATGGTAGAAAAAACACAGTGCATTGTCTGCACTTCCCTCCTTTGCTCTAATTAAAATAAGACCTTCATCTTACCAGGAATAAAAACTAGAAAAATCAAACCCAAACAATCCTACTAACCAAGCTGTGTCTGTTTATCCAGAGCCTGAAATTACCTTGGTTTCTGCAAGGCTACAAACCTCCCCCTTATCCAAAAATCAAAAACACATGAAAAAACCAAACTAGCATCTGGGTGAAGCGTGTATTTCTCCATTAACGTCAACCCAGCAGGTGCAGTTTATTCCTCGCAGCATGTCAGCCTTGAAAAACCAAGTAAACAATGAAATTCAATGTTTGTATTCTTTGAGCTTCTGCAACATAAAAATCCTTTAAAACTGAAAGTCTGGGTTTTGCACAACATCCATGCCATGTCTTGTGTCCGAAATATTAAAGCAAGCTCTTGATGTTTGCACTTTTTTGGTGCTTATTTACCATATAAAAATCTTTAAACACAACTTTACAGTAAATTCTCTAGTCAAAATGCACCCTTGTTTTCACTACATTCACCATTTACAGTGGGAGTTTAATGAGGCATGACGTGAGGCTCAGGAATATATCAATATATGCTGTAGGTTTACCTGAACATCACACTATGGGCTGGATTTAAATAAATAAAAGCAGCCACCTCTGGAAAAGCCTCCACCACCCCTCAACCTCCACTCTCAAAACAGAGAGGATAACATATGGAAAACCATATTATAGGTCAGAGGAGGAAACGGTGCTGAGTCAGCAGGCAGATGGAGACAGACTGAAAGAAGAGAGAGGTTGTTTTTAAAGGGGGGGTAGATTTGCTGATTGGAAACACTGATTGGAAACACTGGTTAGACTGTGGACATGGTTTTCTTGAGGCCGATTCACACTCCATTTATTTGGACCACCCGCCCTTTTCCAGCAGGCAGCTTGCGCAATCCAAATTTTTACTCCATCCCTCTGTGACAAGGATCCCACCCTAAAGCAATGGGAAAGATGCCAACTGTATGCTAGTACACAGGGTCACAAACACACTGTGACAGAGGGAAAAGTAATTCACTCACTTATTGATATTGAGACACCACACTGATAAAACCGTTCCTCAAAGCCTCTCCCTGACATATCAATTTACAGGGACAATTCATGCGATTCAACCTTGCTAATTCAAGCTTTGTATGATCTCCGTTTAAGTATACACATTTCCAATATGATCATTTAGCATAACTCCATGTTACCACAATATTCGTTGAAAAAAATAAATAAATAAAAAAGGACCAGCTTTCTTGAACCAAGTGAGACAGTAAATACAATCAGTTACTACATCTACTACTTTGCACAGCTGAGCAACATCAAGCTCAACACAAGCAGAAAACGGCTGCAGAAACGCTGCCACACAGTCATGTGACCTCTGCTGCTCAGCCAAACTGGGTGAGGGCACCTTCTTTGCAATGAGCGGTAGACACCACAATATCATCTCCCGTTAGAGATCAATATGCACTTTGCTGTGGCTGACCTGCATAAGTGGAGGAGTGTGGACTGTTGAAATCATTGGATCGCCTGTGAGCATCAAGATCCTTGGAGCCCACGGTGATTCTCTTTGGGAATATGACATGGTTATGATATGGTTTGAGGGGACCAAGCTGGTTTTTATTAACATGCTATTTATTTAAATATTTTCTATTCATTAGCTTTAGGTTTATGGAAGTACCAGCGCGGATATGCTGCTGAAACAGCAACAACATGCCACCATGTTAACCGCCTGCTAGCGGAGTATTAACCAGGATACCAAAGTTGCACAATTTTGCTTACTGTGGACCGTTTCTGCTTTCAGCTTTACCACCCAAATTTCACCTCAATGACAACAAATAATAAAACATTAATTTCTCTCTCCCTCTCTCATATTATATTATATTATATATATATATATATATATATATATATATACATATACATATACACACACACACACACAATAAGTGTATTATATACATATATATATATATACACACACACATACAGCCATGTACAGATTTAAGTGTCTTTTGAGCCAATCAGAAAACAGGAAAAAAAATACAATAGATAAAGAGTCTCTGATACTTGAACATCACAAGCAAGCACAAGATATGAAGAGCAACTACCTGAATAATTAGCTATTATCTCCTTCATTTTTCCTTTTGAAACACATGTTTACTTATATAACCAGCATTTATCATTATATTAGATTTTTCCCTGGGTACCAAGTTCTAATTTGAACCATTTAGCTGTGCCAGGTCAATGTGTCTCACCGGTTAATCCGTATAGTGGATCAATGAGGTTTTTAACTTTAGTTGTTGTTAGTTGTTCTAAATCCAGATTGGTTTCTGGATTAGCAAACTCACTAAGAAACACCATGGTACAGCAGTAATGGTGAATAACAACATATGATTAAAATATAAATAAAATTTTAAATATATAAAATCTAGGTACTTTAAATACCCTCAAGTTCTATAATCGTTTCAAACTCACTCCTCTCTCTACAAATAATTGTTTGACCCATTAACATCGGATGCAACTGGTGTGTGCCACTACACGTGAGTAAAGGACAACCTGAGCTGTTACTAAGATAACATTACAACAGTTGTTTGACATTGGGCATGCAAAATCAAAAATGGTAAGACTTCTACCAGCAAAAATTTTTGTTAAGTGCAATAAGCAGCGGGGATTTATGTGAATACATCAACACACACTGAGCAAATCACATAAACGAGCTTTATTGCTTTGCAACTCTTAGAAGGCTAATTTGGATCATTTCCAAAAAGCACACCGTGTCAGCAAAACCTGGGGAAAAAAATCTGTTCAGGCTGATGTTTACAAGACAAGATCTATTCTGGCACAGACAGATGGGGTAGTTGATTTGAGGTCAGGTAATAACACAATGGCAACACGCCTTGAGGCAAAGACGGAGTTAATACCACTTCACCTCTTCGATGTCAAAGCCCTCTCAGCTTTCCATCAACCATCTCTGCCTCACTTAAGACGTATCTCCTCTTCTGCTTCCCCCTCTGCTCTCCATCTCTCTCTCCTTCCCTGTGCTGTAAAAACCTGGCCATTACCCCACAGCTCATCCCTCACGCCCACCCAGGACCTGTCACACTGCTGTTTCCATGACGACACAAACGCAGAGGCAGCAGGGCGAGATGCCCAGAGAGACAAGGCAAACAGATAACAGGGGGAAGGGTGCGCCGTGTCAAGAATATGCTGTATCCTTATAGAGCAAGTGATGGACAGATAATACAATGTGGTCTGATTTGTTACACCTAACTAGAACAAAAGCCACATGTTTTGTGTTTGTTTGATCTTGGATTACGGCCAATGACTATCTTTTAGTTTGGGCAAGAACTTCGAATGTCATCTGTAGTTTCACTATGCATCAGATTGTCAAACGAATCTGACAAACATCATGAATTTTACTCTAAGCAAAGCCACAGAAACAAAACAAGAGCCTGCAGATTTCAGACTGGACACTTGTATCTGACAATAACAACAACAAAAAAAAGTTACAATTGGACTCAGCTGATGGATTTCCTGATTTCACACACTGGTGACGTGATGTTTGCAAAACAAAAAGGCTTACAGTTAATGTTACAAGGTGTAATGTGTTTATTACAACACAAACATGAGTATATGTTTGATTAGATTAGTAAACTAAAGTTGCTAATTACATTTTTACCTCATTCGTTTGGGCTTTAATGCTGGTTGGGAATGTCTTGACACCAGGGCACTTTTTTAAAGATTTCAATCACATAACAAGAATTTTAAAAAGGCATTCAAGGACGAGCTTTCATTAAGGTATAATATTGGTAAACATTAAAAAGTTCTTATTTAAAGTAATAATCACATAGAAAATAAAGCCGTATGGAAGTATCAGTATTGAGTCTCAAATAAGGAACCATGGAAACCAGAAACCTGCCCCAAAAATGTCAAATTTATCTTTCATACAAGTGTATTTTTCCACATGTATCATTAACACTACTGCGACTTTTAATACAGAGTAATAAGACGTTTGAATATTTTTAATGTATTAATAAGTATCCAAATTTCTGTCATGTTCATGCTTTTTTAGACAAATCAGAAAACAAGGAAAGATACATTTATTTCTGAAGACTATTCAATTCAAAACTTCTCCATAAATCACCAATAATAAAAAAAAAGTGTCACATTTTATGGTGCAAATGTGGCTGTGCTACCTAACACCCGTTATGGGAGTAATATTGCTATGAAGGAATTGGACACATTAAATTAGAAGTGGATGCAATAGAACAAAGGTCAAATAATTATTGTATCAATCTGGTGATGCAACAATTTGGCCTAGCATGGAACAAAGGCCAATGTAAGTTTGTTGCCAAGCAAGTACTGAAACATTGTGGTTTGGTTTATCTAACTGCATCTAAATGCATTTAAGAAGCAGTAGAAAGCAAAAAAGCAGCAGCAAGATGTGAGAAACACCTTTTAGTGTTCACAAAGGCTACAGTAAAAAGCAAGAGAGTTTGTTTCCAAATCATGTGACTTGATGAGCATTACCGTGTCCTACACCTGTTACTGTAGTTTACTATTTGCTCAGCCAGAGTATTACTGTCAGGAAACACCCGTTGCACTAACAGCGCCAAGTTAGTGTGAGAGAAAACCTCCAGACAGTTATCCTTTTGTATAAACATCCACATACCTCCATATTAGCCAGCATGAACTCTGTCATCATCACACAGAAATTCAACACATAGAAGGTCAGGATCTAGTTTGGTTTTAGTCGCTTCATTTTTCCAGATAATACTTAAATTAAACTAATGTGTTGAAGCAAAAACAAACAAGAAAAAGTCACATACTGCAATCTATTGGGGCGGCTGTGGCGCATGTAGTAGAGCGGGTCATTTCCTAACCAGCTAGTTAGTGGTTCAAGTCCCGGCTCTGG
>JBAMIG010000019.1:10893118-10904557 GCA_037177335.1 Kiunga ballochi
CATCTAAACATGACCACATTCTTTGTCCAGTGCCATCACATCCATAAGGGTTCCTCGTATCCTTATCTTTAAAAAAAAAAAAAAAAAAACTCAAAATGAACATCAGGTCAGCTCTAGGAAACATTTTTGCTTAATGCAATGTGGAAAAATCTTAAACTGCTTTTATCAGCAGAAAGATAAAAATACATCAAATGAGAGTTTTGCTGCAAATTTACTAAGTCAATAACCTCAGGCAATAAGAGTTAAAATGATCAGACAGGTGTTATTCCCCCTCAGTGCAGTCAGCAGACCACACACAAACACAGGTGAACTGAATTAACACATTAAAAATAAACTCAACTGTTCCCTCCATTTCTCACACATACCTGCACATTCTTCTGAAGATGCATTTCCAACCACACAGAGAGGAAATGCATACAGACAGGGAAGCAGATCACTGGGTGGAAACAACAAAGAAGCAAAAAGGACTGCCCTGTTTGGATGCTAGCTTACTGCATGACAAAAGAGCAGCTCCAATGCATCTTTGGAGCTCCAATAAAATATCAAACACTCATTTTCCCAAAGATGTCCTTATTTGACACAAGAATGATACTGACATAAAATAGAGCAGCACAATACAAATCATTTAGGCACTGCCATTGCAATGTACGTGTGCAATAGTCATATTGCAGGTCCAGAAATGTAGGAATCAAATGAACTCAATATGTTTGTTTGTCCATCGTTGACCTGCAGACATGGTTGGAGAACACATCTATTTACGCTGAACGCTTCAATGCACAGTCGTAAACTAAACGTGACAGAACAAAAACATTTTCTCAGGAATAATTAATAAAATGAAAGTAAAATATATGACGGAATATCTCAAATATAGACTAAATCCATGCTTGTAGGCTTCACAAGAGGTGGTTGGATCAGTGCCAGATAAGTATCAACGAGGAGCATAACTTCCTGTGTTTTTTTCTCATATTGCCATTTATTGCTGGGTTTAAATTTAAAAAATGCAATGCCAGTTTTTCCAACATTGTGTAACTTCATCTGGAACTCGCTCATAGGCTGATGAGTTCTGGTAATACTGAAAGATACAAAAGTTACACACTAATATTTTGTTGGACCACCATCTGCTATAGTTGCACCACTCATTTCCTGCTGCATCCTTTTAATAAGCTTTTGCAATGTTGCAGCACTTATTTCTGTTTTTTTTTTTTTAACCCAGATCTTGTAGCGATGATGTGAAAGTCAGACTTTTCTGGCACATCCCAACATTCTCCATTGGGTCCAGGTCTGACTTTGTGGTCCATCTGTGAAAACGAAGCTTCATCTCTGAGCCACCCTTTCACAATTTGAGTCTAATAAATTCTGCCATTGTCATCCTGGAAAATGCCCGTAGCGTCAGGACAGAATAAAAATAAACTACTAATGGAATGACCTGGCCATTCAGTACATTCAGGTAATGAATGCATCGCTTCACCAGCCGATCACTCAGAAACAGGGGGAATCTGGATTTGGCCCAAATGATGGTGTCCAATTCCTCCTGTGTCCCAAATAAATTGGAGCCTTTTTCTTTCCAATTAGCCTCCCTGATCAATGATTTCTTAAGGTTACGCAGTTATCTAGTCCTCGAGTTTATTTCACATAGTGGAAGAGGAAATGCTCTTACTTTCACAATTAGACATAGCAGCGAGTTCTTGTTTTTTTTTACTCTATTAGGTATGTCAGTAAGAGCAGATCAAGATCATTCAAGATTTTTTTTAAGAGTTTCCCACCATCTTTCCAGTTTTTATAGCAGTTCTCAACCCAGTTTCAGTATTTAATTTGTTTGTGTCCTTGCCTGACAATTATTTGCCCCTTATGATTCACATTAAAATCTTTTTTCCAAGACCACATGCGACTTTCCAACATGGTTGCTTAAGATATGAGAGGCTTCTTTCTCACTGCACCAGTTAAGCCCCATTTATGCTCAACGCTGGAGACAGAACAACAGACATATGGACACATTTGTCCGTCACTGCATCGGTTACATAACTAATTTGGTCTGTTTTCAAGGGGTTTAGTGATCCGTCACTTGATGCAGAAAACGAAGCAATACCACAAGAAATAGCAGGGGCAGTGTTGAGTTATGTAGCTGACAGAAAGCCACCGAAGGACAACACACAAATCACCAGACAAAAGTTTTAAAAAGTACATTCCAGGTGCACAAAATTAATTTATCATAGGATGAAAAATCATTCAAAATAACTTTGTATTGTTTTAAACATGTCAATAAAAGCAAGAGACCCAAGAACCTCTCTAAATACTCATATTGACATAAGCAACTAAAAATATAGTACATTTACACCATTTTTACACATATGAGATCTATTACCATTTGTGTGACAAAAACTGGGAATTGAAGACGCATGTAAAATGTGTTGTTGGTCAGAAATTGAATTTTTATGTCTGTCCAACAGGTTTATAATGAAGATGGAAAGGGAGACAATTCTGAAAGTCAATTTTCAACAAGGTTAATACAACCAGGGTGATCTGAACCTGCTTGACATTATTATTATTCAGTCCGGAAGCATAAAAATAATAAAGTTACAAATAAATAAGCTGTCCAGTTCACTGCTCCACCAATATATATTTTTTTATTTTACTGGTTCTCGGTCACTGGGACATGGACAGTAATCCAAATTAATCAAGCTATAACCCCTGCTCAACTTTGCTCTGCATGTATATTTACCCTGATGTATGTAGCAGGAAAAAAAGCCAATGCCACGGTGCTGCTACTTAAAATAAAAAAAAAAAGAAGTTAACCTTGTGTCCACTTAGTTCTTTAAAATGCCTCCAATCTAACATTCCTTTTAAGTACTCGCAGTTACAAATGAAGTCCATGGCGTCACATTTTTACAAAAACAAGGAAGTCGCAGCCAAACTGCAGCTTGACAACACGTCACGTTGAATCTGGTATCGGTGATGTGACAAGGATCGTGCAGGTGGACAGAGTGACGCAAGAGAGGCTGCTCAGCTGGTTCCACGGGATACGTTCCTCCAGCATTACTGACAGAAGTGCTGACACTCATTGAAATGACACAAGCTGTCTGCCTGTATAGTCCTGAATCAGTCAAGCATAAGGGCTCTTTAGAAGTAAAGCGCTGCGCTTGAGACACAGAAGCAACAACACACATGTGAAACCTTGAAGCAGCATCCCCCACACTGCATTAGTGTCTTACACTTCCAAAGAGCATCTTATCTATTTAACTGAAGGTCCAACAAGAGCAACAAAATACATTGTATTTGTACCAGTCATGTCATATTTCAACTTTTTCCTCCAGCTTCATACAAAAATATAACCCCAATAGAAGCAATTTTCCAGTATATGTTATCCAAAAACTACTTCAATTGGTGGGATTTTCCAATTACTGTATAACTAATCTGAATAAGTTAAATCAGTTGAAATTTAAAAGTCCAGAAAAGCTAAATATGAGCACTACTGAATACAAAACTAAACCAAATAAGCCCCATCATATTAGATAACTAGCTTTTACTTGGAATAATAAGAACATTACATGAATCCAGTCAAACCAATCTGACATCCCAGTCACTGAAGATAAAAACTCCTGATGCTCTCAAAACATTTAACAAGAGACAACAAGAATAAATGAAAAAAAAAAAAAAAATTCATTTGCTCTTGCAAATTTACAAAAAAAATTACCTTAAAGAAAAACAGAAGTAGAAATGCCAGCTTCATGTACAGCAGACAACACTAAGTTCCACCTCATCTCTGTTTCAAATGACACTTGCGTGTCTTTAGTAAATGGTAATACTTCAACTTTTCTTACGTTTCTGAACATTTTCAGAAATTCTGCTGGCTTATATGGGTTTCTACAAAGTATTTGTAGCTCTAAACAACTTTTTGTGTATATATATTTTCACGTTTTAAGCGGTTGTTTTAAGTTAAAAAGTTGTCTCGTATAAGCTTGCTGCCAGTTTTAGCAGCACGTCTATAATACAGTGAAGCCTGCCAAACGCAACAGAAACAGTTCAGCAAGAGAAGAAGAAAAAGAGTTGTGCTTGTATTCTGGAGCTATGCAGACTTTTTTCCCCCTTTTACCTTACGTGGCACATAGAAAGCAATTTGGTTACTACCACAACAAACACCGTTAACAGCCCGCTCAAACACATGGTGATGAGGACTATCTTGACTCACTCATATTCTGCCAAAGAGCGAAACTAGCCTGCTGCTAAACAGTTAGCATGCTAAATACGTTCCTGCTAAGCTGGCGAACTTCGTCCGGTGTTGTAGGTACGGTTACTCGCTAACTCAGCACAAAAAACAATGACACATGAAAGTATTTTGCACGCCACACAGGACTTTTCACAAAATGTACATGTGCCCCCAACAAACACAAACGGCACATTAGCTATGCAATCACTCATTTGCAAGCTTACGGTTTGCGCCGTGTGTTTGAGCTTGCTGCAGAAAACACTATTGACACAAGCAGCGAGCTTAGCCAAGAAGCTAACGCTCGCTAATAAGCTAACGCCGAAGCGAGAGCCTCTGCCAGACAGACACACAACCGAGATTGAAGACATCTCGCACTGAATCATGGATTTCACAACGAAAACACCACGTTTCGTTGTTGCGCGGAGCACAAACGCGGGTGACTACTTACGATTTGATACTTTTGGCAGAGTCCGCGCTGTTAAATCCCGTTTACCCCAAGCAGCTCTGACCTTCGCGGTAGTGAAACAACATTTCTGCTGGCTAACTGAGCCGCCATGTTACTCCTGCTCTGCAAAGCAATGCTGAGTGTTTATCTGGCTGGTAGCTGCTATCCTCCCCCACACCCAACCACATCACGGGGCTCCAGCAGTATCAACTCAGTTACCGCCGTGGGGGATCGTAAGTAATCCTTAAGGCGGTTTACCTGTTAGGATTACGGTACTTGCATTTTGATTCATCAGTATCACACCTTTTACATTAACACCAGATGTTTTATTGGACTGAGTTGATAAAAATCTATAATCAGTTAATGTGGATTTTAAAGAATAAAGGGAAAGAACTATAACGATCCCCCATCTCTAACTATGCTTTAACAATAAGGAAAAACAACATTGTATAGTACTCTTCTACCATATGATCCATAACACAAGGATCTGTTTAAAATTAATATTAAAAACATTTATGCAATCCCATAAAATTATGGTTAGAGTTTTATGTGTTTCATTTTAATCACATCACCAAAGTTGATATGAAGCTTTTCATTTGCAGAAAAAAAGCTAAAATAGGATTAATATTATAAGAATAAAATAGAATATAGGCTAACATTATGACTACTTCAAGATCATACACAAAAGGTGAAACATAGTCACCAACTCTTGTTACAAGCCTTGGAAATCTTTCAAATTAAAGTGTCCTACTTATTTAGCTATCTAGATTTACTGTCTGGTCAAATGTCCACAGTTCAAGCATGCAAGCAGGAACCCCTACCCACCCCCTTTTTATTTTCACTTAAAACGTGTGCAACATCACCACCAAGTGGCTAAAAATCACTTCTGATCTGTCTCTTCAGGTCATGTCCTAAATATCATGAAGCTTTAATCTAACTAGATAAATGAATAAATAAATAATAGTACCTTACCAAGGAATTTATACATGATTTAAAGGTGATTTCATCCTCTGGGATTTCACTGTTGGGTTTTTTTTAAAGGATATGAAAACTTTTCCTCGTCATTCTCCGGTATAAAGTTTTGTTTTTTATGGTTGGGCCCAGCAAAAAGTATTCATTTAAAATAAAATGAATGTATAAAGAATTATGATTATCAAGAGGATCTCTGTATATACATATATACATGAAGATCTTCTTGAAAAAGCTAATTTGCTCAGCACAATACAGCAGCCAGACCATCGTTCTGCCTGCTTTGATGCTGGACAAGAAAAAAAAATTATAAGTGATGTTCAAATTTGGGTAAATGAGCAGACATCTGTGTGTAATGTTGAGCTGTACCCACTAATTTTATAAGTTATACAGTGGATCACAAACTCTGGTGTTTGAGGGTAAATATCCTGCAGGTTTTGGGTGTTTCACTACTTTAACACAAGTAAAATGGATCCAACATCTCTTTGCCAAGTTCTGCACAATGATTGGCAACATTTCAGATCCCTGGTTCAGATCCCAGATACAATTATTTCTGGGTATCTAGAGATATTAAGCAAAGAGTCAGAGATAAAATGAGAGTGCATTGTGCAGCATATGATGTGGATGCACGCTTTTTATGTTTTGCTGATACTCCAGTTTAGACCCATGCAGGAATGTTGTGTGGGTCTGTGGGTTTTGTTGTCTAGCCACTGTACTATTTTTTAAAACGAAGTGTGATCCTCATGGGCAAAACTGGCAACTTAAGTGTGAGACTCACATGCATCTTTGTCCAGAAGTCTTCAAGCAATCACTATATCAGTTTGTGGGTTAAAAACTTAGTTCTGACTCATCAGTGATGTGGTGGAAGTTTCCCAACTTCAAACATCAAGCAAGGCATCATTTTGTACCAGAACGTTTTGTTTTTATTTCTTTACAGAGAAGAAAAAAAAAAACTCAGGACAAATAGAGAAGCCCACTACGGTCTGCCTAAAACTACTTTATGGGCTTATTCCTTAGAATAAATTGGTATTACCCAGGTTTTATAGTACAGCTGACTGCACACCATCGCTTTATGGGACAGTATGCAAGTAAAAGGCATATGGTCAGCAACAGTCAACCACTCATTTGGCACAGTTAAAATAGGGGTTTGGGTGGGAGAGCTAAAACAAAATAGTCGTTTTCTTCTGCAATTCATGCTTTTACACATCATTCTTGTCTTTTATACCCTCTAATGATAAACGGACCAAACAAATACAGTGAAACATTTCCATTTAGACACTTTAAAGAGGTCAGACTACACAAGACACACATTCAGTCCTTTGCTAAAGGGATGTTTTGCCTGACATTTTTATCTTATACAAAGGTTTAGAATGAAAAAAAAAAACT
Organism: Kiunga ballochi; assembly: GCA_037177335.1. Taxonomy (NCBI): domain Eukaryota; kingdom Metazoa; phylum Chordata; class Actinopteri; order Atheriniformes; family Pseudomugilidae; genus Kiunga; species Kiunga ballochi. The sequence goes on from JBAMIG010000019.1 coordinate 10,900,123, forward strand.
AAGGCGCAATGTGTCATTTACAGAATTACAGATACATCTGTATAGATTCTATAGAAATTTATGAGAGGAAATGTGTTGTGATAAAGCTGTTATGAACTCCCTATGAAATGCTACATTATTTTTTGACTGGTAGTCCTGCACAATACTGAACTATGCACGTACTTACAGCCTTATGTTTCCTGCTTTTTATCCAGGCTTAGGCTACACAAGCCAACTGCAAACTACACTGTAATATACCTTACTTTCTACCGATAGGTCTGTGTAGAGTTTGTGTGTGGGACATGAGCAGAATCATCTCTTAATGGACATTATAAGACTTTACACACGCAGAAAAGTTACCTACATAATGTCTGGTAAAAAAAAAATCCTTCAAGAGAAGGCCAGGAGGCAGCAGCAAAGAGGAGCAGAGCTTACCGTTATAAATAAAAGAGGAAAATGAACAGAATACATAGTATTTTAAAGCGTCAAAGGACCTAAAGTGGGAGAAAAACACTGATGTGATGTTTCCTGAAATCCAAAAAATTACACTGTACAAAATTTATATCAATAGGCACTTCTTAAATAGTTTTTTTTCCTTTTTCCTCAGTTTATTTTTTTTTAAGTAATTGTTTTCATTTCATTCATAATGGCATGGAAGGGCAGATGTTGGGAATTAAAGGTGTGCAGGATGACTGGCAGCAAGCGACGCTAAACAGCCTTTGGAAGTCCAGCTGGGATGTCAGTCCTGTGTGGGAGGTGGAAACACATCAGGGTCAAAGAGCTGGGGATCTGCAGGCTGGATACAGCAATGAAGGCCTGGGACAGATGGGTCTTTTAGGGTGAAGGACGTATGGAAGGCCGAGGAGAATGTGTGTGTGTGTATTTTTCCTCTAGATTTTTCTTTTTTTTATGAGGACTTCTCTTTTCTTGCTCTTGGTGAATCAGCTCCATGGGAGTTTACTCCATTTACACCATTGGCTAAAAAAAAAAAAAAAAAATACATTTGAATTTCCACATACGTTTTTTGTCAAATTAGTTTTTTTTCTTCTTTTTTTGCTGTTTGGAAAACTGATCTTACCTTTGTCTTTCTTTGATTTGTTCTTAGGAGGAGCTGGTTTCTTTTTCAAGGTCTGAGCTTGAGCATGTTCTCTCCATCGGCGCAGCTGAAAGTTGATAAACTTCCACATCATGAAGGCCTGTGTGAGACAGATGGCAGCCAGGACAGTTACCCTGGAGACAGAGAGAGACAGTTGACAAAAAAGTTGTGTAAAAATCAGACATTACATCATCTGCATTTTAGCAACTATAAACAAAGCCAGCTGATCTCTCAAACAAAGATCAACAGCTTCTCTAGTGTCTCTTAAGAAAAAGCAGATCATTCTTTAATGAAAGAAAATAAAGCTGTTTTGTAAGTACTCAGCCACATTTCAAGTGATAAGTGTGAATACCCTTCATCTCATTTATTTAGATGTTTTTTTTATCAAATAATCAACTTTGAAAGAAAGTCCTTAAAGTATGCTGCTCAAACAGCAGAGATCACCAAAATCTAAAGCAAATGCAACCATTTAAAGAAATAAAAACTAAACTGTAAATGTGTTAGGAGTGGTTATTGACCCGTTCTGTCTCAATGTAGCTTTTCGTAACTGCAGTGTTCATTTTTCTAAAACAATTCCTGTTTAAAACAAATTATATTGTAAATGTAGATGCAGAGAGCTGCTGTGTTTGGCAAGGGCCCTAGTGGAAAAACATTTTTTTTAAATATTAGGAGTTTTATTTCCTGTTCAAATAAAAGGTTTAATAATTACAATAAGGTGACATAAAAAATTCCTTAATTTCCAAAGGAAAATGCACAAATAAATAAACTTGATATAATAAAATAAAAATAAAATGACAAAATAAATAAATGAAATATAAATTTCATATATAAGAAAGTTTAAGTGCACTTTTTTTTTTTGGTATGCATGTATGATATTCTTTTTAAAATGTGTCCATTGAATAATATTTTGTAGCTTGTTAAATTTAAAACCTACCAGTTTGTTACTGGTCTTCCTCATCATGTTCACTTACCGAACAAAGAGAACATTAAAGTTCCCAGCAGCCAAATCAAAGCCTTGTTTCTCTGCTGTGGAGAGGCCAAAGCCCACCGTGAGGACAGACAGGGACAGCGTAAGCAACCGCCCGAGGACAAACAAGACAGCCCATACGGTGAATCTGACACACACATTCAAAAAAAAAGAAAAAAAGACGATTGTGATGGAAAGTCAAGACTTTTCCAACCAGACATTATTAATAAGGAAAATGGGAACACACCCCATTTGTCTGTTCTCATTGCTGAAGTAGATGAGGCGGGAAAAGTGGAACAAGAGTTCTACAAAGTAGTGCAACACCAGCAGGACCAAGCCCAGCCGATTCAGACTGAAAGACACAAGGTGGCATCTTTAGAGACACATTGAAACCACTAACCTTAAGGGAAATACACAAACACAAGCCCCACAAAATGACGCATTTCATTTGAGGCTTTTGTAAGTTACAGCTCTTACTTCAGAATGTAGGCGCCAGCGATGTGGCCCAGGTACAGGAAGATATACACAAGCTGGCGAGGAATATCCTCCTAAACAATAAACACAGAGGATGAGTAAATATTTACAGCAGTGGGGACAAAGTTAGTGGGGACAAAAAGGACTTTTTGAAACAATGCCACATGGCCGAGGAAGTCAAACAGGAAGAATGCAAAAGAGCTAAAGAGATGTCAACAAAATTACAACAAAAAAGCAACAACACACGATGGGTCCACCCCGTATACACATAAAGATACACTTACTTTCTTTGTCTTTTGAAAATAAAGTTCTGGAAGTGCATGTAGCCAATAGCCGAGCTGACAGATGTAGAAGAATTTCATCTGGAATCTGAAGGAAACCAAACATGACACACTCTGAAGAACCTGTGTGCCAGGTTTCATCTCTGTTGATCCATAAATAAAACTAATGGCACACATAACATCACAACTTACGGCATCAGCGTATGAGGATAGCCTTCCCACAGGTTGACCGGACTGGACAGGAAGTTTTCCTGAAGACAAAACAAGTGGTTTTAAAACACTACGTGGCCTTAAAAACACAAACGAATAAAAATGTAACTGGACCTACAGAAAGCAGGATGCTTGCACCCCAACCGAACGAGAACAAGTAGAAAGCACTCAGCTGGCCCGACTCATTAAATTTGCTGTGTTTGGTTTTGGAGAAGTGCTTCTTCCTGTTAATTTTCTGAAAAAAACAACAACAAACAATTACACAAACTCACAATGCAGAACTGTTTGATGATTTTACAAGTTATTTTTGAGTGAAATGCACTTACATCCAGGACATATTCCTGGATGATTGCATGCATGATGATGGCCACCAGCATGTAGAAGAAGATAGTGGCCAGGTCCTTGATGCCATGGTGGAAATGATTCACAGCCGTCTCTTCTGGGCCTTCTGTACGACACATAAGTCACATTACCTGTTTTTATCTGGCAGTCTGATAAATAAATATTTTTTAAAATGTGACATTTAGCTGATTCATGAATTCAAAGTATTTTGAATAGTCAGGTTGGATTAGATGGTCCTAACTGTGCAGTATTACAATATGTCGCTATCTCTCACTAAGACTAAAACTGATGGATTGACTAAAGCATGAGGTGTTCTTCTGTTGCTCACCCTTTTAAAAACATAATCCTAGTTGTTTGCAAACATCAACACAGACCAAAAAGTATAACAGAAATATGCACTCTCTTTCATTGACTGCATGCTGTATTTGTTTTATTAAATACAAGCTGTAAATAAGTTACAGAGATGTATAGATAGTAAAGTATCAGAGAAAAGAGCCTGCAAACTTTCAGCCTCTGCAACACAATTTCACTAAAGGCCACGAGTACTTTCGGCAGTATTGAAAGCTGACAAATAAGGGTTAACTTTGAAATGTGGAGGACTTTTGTGTTGCAAGGTCTATATTGCACCTCAGCCCAAATTTACCCAGCACAACCTTGCCACAAGAGAACTTTTATGAATCAGGCAGACTAAATTTAGCTCCACAAGAGGAGTGAGGGTGGGAGATTGCTCAAATGGGTTTGTGTAAGACCACACAAGCACTGCTCCAGAATCCAAATGACAAGTTTCCACTATAAGACAAGAGTTGCACATCATTCGAAAACACTTGTGTTCCCAATACTGACTACTTTACTTACCATTTGTTGAGATGGTCACATTATACTGGACAGTAATGAATAACACAGCAAACTTTGAGGTGACCTGAGGATATAATAGTGGAAAAAGGAAAAGTATGAGCAACTAATAAATGTTAACAGATGTGCAAACACCTGGACCAGAAAACCACAACTTTAAACAGTACACATTTACTGTAAATTTGACAAATGTGATGAGGCATTAGTGCTACTGGTGTTTTGGCTTTTGCAGGG
>JBAMIG010000019.1:10922364-10943162 GCA_037177335.1 Kiunga ballochi
CAGACAAACACACAGACAAACACACAGACAAACACACAGACAAATAGACAAACAAACAAACACACAGACAAACACACCATTTACCTCCCTTTGTTTGAGCATCAGAGACATACTTTTTTGTTTTACATTACAGTTTTTTCTGCATTACTTTGAGAGGTGCAGCTTAAATTATATATTGAAGACTTAATTATATATTGAAGACTTAATTATATATTGTAATTGAAGACTCATTAAAATAGTATTATAAATAAGTCATTGTTTCATTAAATCAACAATCTGAAATGAGTGATTTAAAAACAAACCTTCCATAAATGAGCCTGGTCCCGTTTGTATTTCAAAGTTTAAACGCGATTTGGATTGAATGCCATCTATTTATAGCTGCAGACACAAGAGGCTCTTAAATGAGGTTCGTGTCGACAGTGATGTTCAATGTATGTCCAGTAGATGGCGCTGCGCGTCCATGAAAAGGCAATCCACCGATGAGGTTTACGGCCTCGGTGCTCCTGAGCTTCTACCAGGCCAGGAGACACCTGATCCGCTTCTGTGCTCACAGCTCCAGTCCGCAACAATAAACTAAGAGGCCAAAAGCTCCAGCATGCTCTCAAACGAAAGTAGCCTATATGCGTTTGGTAAATTAGGTTTGCCGTAACAAACTTTTCATGCATCCCTTCCCTGATGAGGGAATGTGAACATTTCTAAAATTATGCTGGATAATATATTTTATTTCATTGCCTAATTAAAACAAGCCGAGAGGATAAAGGGCAAGTAGAAAAAACCCAGAAGCAACAATAAGAAAAACAAATAGGTAAAAAAAAAAGCAAAACTTTTACTGAATGGGCCTAATGGGTTAGGCCTACCTGAAGTTGTTTTTAGATAAAATAATAAGGAGATCGCGATTTATGTCATCAATCTAATATTGAAAAATAAGAAATATTGAGCATTTATTAAATATTTAACAAAGTTTACCCCCTAATTTTAAATAGCAAAAATAACTGGTGGGAAAAAAAGCGATTACATGATATTAAACCTTTGTGATGATAAAATTAAGTAACTTAGATATGTTTTTTTTTACACATTATTATTATATTATTATTTAATATAATTATTATTATAAATTCCGTTACTAATTATTTATCACAATATTATGGAATGACTGCACGCGCAGCTAAGATGATTCGCGCGCGGCTCCAGTAGCAGGTAATCAATAATTTCAGCTGTTTGGGACAGAGAGGTTCAAGTCACATGACGGTAGATTCTACAAGAGGAGCAACAGGACAAGGTCCAACCTTGACACTAAAAGGAATATAGAGTTTCAAGACACCGGGAAGGTCAGGTTACCTCACATTATAGCTCACATGCAATTAATGAAAGCGGAAAATTATCGGTGGGAATTTTTAGTTGACCCGTCAAAAGATGCAGGAATTAAATTTTTTCCCCTTTATCTATTTTTTTTTCAAAACGAAAAGTTGCAATACAGTCGATTTGAACTTACAGATTTCTCCAAATCATCCACATTGAAATAAATGCATAAATCAGTCAGAACTGAAAGCATCCTGAACTGACACTAATATGACTCTGCCTCCAATAAAATTCCCACCTGTCCTGAAAAGTGATGAAGCTCCTCATCTCACTTGCATCCTTTGCCAGGAAGTGACGGCCTAATGCTCCCACTTAATGATTTCCACAAGATAGGCTGCGCATGACAGACGCCAGAGAATCAGCTCTCATCACAAACCACACTCACACACACACACACACACACACACACACACACACACACACACACACACACACACACACACACACACACACACACTCACCAATACTATCTATCAGAGGGACATCACACTCGGTCCAGTGCATCTCTGTCTTGCCTGTGTTTATATAAGCTTTATTTTCACAACTGGAAAGTAATAGCCATCTGCCCAAGCAGGCTACAGGGTATCATGTGAGCAGGTAACCAGTGGCTATAAAAATCACACAGGTTCTCTCTCCCTCTGATACACACACCCAGACACACACACACACACACACACACACAGTAAGTTACTACAAGAAACTAAAAGAGGAGAAAGAGGAAGAGAGGGAGAGAAGAAACAGAGCAGGCGCCTGCCTGTCAGAAAAACTGGCAGGTACGCCAGCAAAGCAACACACAACAGATGATAGTCATGATTTATAGCTGTAATATATTAGAAGTCTATGGCAGAACTTTCTTCCTGCACATAGAGGTGGATGAAGAAAGTCAGAGGTAACTGAATTTCTGCCCATGGCTCAGACAGATTTAGCAACATGAATTCAGGATACGTTTCTGCTACTGACAAGTGAGAGGAATGAGCAATGTCCAGGTCCGCCACATTCCCAGGCCTCGTCTCGCCAGGTAGTGTGTGGAAGGCCAGCCCCTCCTCAACCCCTTCACCTCCTCCCCTTCAAAGGGCATGTGCGACCCCCTGATGACATATGACCTCTTCAATCGCCCTCCTGAGCAGCATCTGTCATTTCCCACAATCCCGCTCCCATTTTCATCTCAGAGTAAGCTCGAAATTACAGGAAAGAACAGCGGAGGCTTCCTCACCAGAGTGTTGTGTGATCTGTGCCGAGTCAGTTTCAACACGCCGGATTTGGGATAAACAAAAATATTCTGCACAGTGAAAATGTTTTGCAGCAGCATAAAGACAATTATTAATCATTTGCTGATTTATTTTAAATTCAAGCAGCTGATTAAAAAAAACATCCGCAAATGCACAAAATGAGCAAAAAAGCAGCTGATTTTTACCATCAAATTTATTCAGAGGATAAAGCGAGTGTTCATTTATTCCCCTGGCTATCTGTAATGGTCTAATTACCCTCTAAAAGCTTCTCCATTGGCGTCTGTGTAATGAGGCCCCTGCAGACAACAGGTTGACATGAGAGTGCCTTTAGCTTACCCCCACAGCACCTTAACCCCTCCTGCTCCTTGCTCTACCTCTGCCATCTAGCCTCAAGGTCCAATGGAAGATTGACCAGTAGGGGTCCATCTGCACAGACGGAAGTCATCGAGGTGGAACATATAGGAGAGGGCCTGACAAGATAAAGATATCAGGAGCAGACAAGGGCAAAGGAACATATTGATGGAGAGGGCCTCTCTCAGAGCAAGCTGACACCAGATACCTGCTATTTAAAACAGTGGTTTCGCTTGCTCATGGATTTGTCCATGCTGCAGAGCCATAACCTAACTGGGAGGGCCACAAACTTTCTCTGTCTACCTCTCTTAACCTCCACCCCTTCACTCCCCGCTTCACGTCTTCATCCTCATCCTCTTGGCCCCCTTTTACACAAGTGTCAAGCAGGCAAACACGGTCACCCCAATAACTGCTAATACCACCAACATAAGGCTCCATCTTTGCCCCCTAATGAAATAGGAATATGTGTTATGGAGTTCCAAACTGGATCATGTTAAAAATGATCCCACCCACCCCCTCCACCCGAGACGCTTCCACATGGACGGATTCAGAGTTAACCATTAATGTTCCTTTAGTCTGTCATTGCGACGGGGGCCCCATGTTCAGACTTCTCTGGCTGGTGGCCAATGCTCCTCTGAGGACGGATACCAGGGATCGGTCTACTCTATGGGTATGCATTTTGTGTGTGTGTGTGTGTGTTTAGCCAAGTGACAGTGAGTCCTGGGTAACAGCTGAAAGATGCTGGCAGTTCGAGCCTTTATGGGGGGAAGGGTTCAGTCTGACTTTGCTAAGCTAAACTCTCAGAAAAACGATGGACGCAGTGTGACAGAAACATGTTGCTGGATTGGATTTATTATGCTTTTCCTTTAGAGAATTTTGTCAAAATATAAGTTTAAAGAATTAGACCAGACTACTTACTCCCAATTCTTTATAAAAAAGAATACAAAATATGCAGATTTATTGTTTTCTTTGTTCAAAACATACACTCACCCTGAAATAGTTAAACTATCACATTTCAGATCTGAAACATTTCCCAAGCATTTCACAAATGAAATGAGAACTTTTTACACACTTTTTTACAGTAACAAGCCTTTTTTCCCCTCCTGTGCAGCCCCTCACTTACCCAGTGACTAACCCCTCCCATGTCCCAAAGCCCATTATAGCCCCCCAGTCCCTTTTCTCCCGGTCACCAGTAGTCTCCACTCATGCCCCCTCCTGTCACATACCCCTGCCCCTGCCTTGTCACACCCTAGCACTGATGGATGGCTGGGGTCAGTGGTTCAGCTGTGGAGTTCAAGCCTGTGGGCTTCACGGACCCATTCACTCCCCCCCCCCCTTCCTCCTCCACCCCACCCATTTTTTTATTTTTACTACTCCTGCACTCCTTGCCTCCTGGATGAAAACAATGTCAGAAACCCAAAGCAGGGCGCTCAGCTGAGAAAACTCATAACTCTCCCCTCATCACCCACCTTCCTCAACACCCGCTGTTAACACTTTCATTCCTCGCAGGGCCCTCAAATAGACCCGGCTTACTGGGGCCACATAAATCACCGGTAGGGTCAGGCTCGGCAGAGTTAGGCCTCACCTCACTTTGAATGAGCAGAGGCAGGTCACTTACTGTCACTGCACTGTGAGTTATTTCTTCATAATGACGCCTCTTGGATGTCTGTGAATGCGTGTTTGCTCACTGTTCCTGTCTCTGAAAATATAAATGACACTTTTTTGTTTTTTTCAATTAGACGTTATTTTTGTGTAGACAGTTTTTTTAGTTACAGTTGGCAGATAACTGCACTTGCTCATTTGTACTTTGAGGTGTTATTCAGTGTTTGTGATGGCATGGCCTCACATCTGGGGAGCTCAAGCCATGTTGCTCCTGGTCACCCCTGTCCTAACAACTCCGTAGAGGGTATCTGGAGAGTCTCAAATTGTTGACCCAAATCGGTACTGACACACACTCTGCTCTTATGCTAATCACAATGTTTAGGAGTATTGAACAGACAAGGGGGGTCGGGAAAGGGCTGAACAGAGTTGTACGGGAGGCCCAATAAATTCCAGTAGTTTTGAAACATGGCAATTATCAACATTAGCCTGCACCCCCGACCCAAACCGCCAAAGTGAGCGGAAATGGCAGCAATCAGGCCCGATTTCCCTTGGAGATGCTCGATGGGCTGGACACACACATCCAAGAGACATGGGCCCTCAGTCATGGAGGGAGAGCGGCACCGGAGCCCAACAAGCCCCCTGACAGATGGGAGCTGAGCAGGGCAAGTCCTGGGGCTGACAGCAATGTTGCCAAAATTGCTCTTGGATTGACTAACAATTAAGATATCAAAAGAGATCACGGCCGCTCACTGACAGCTGCTTCAATTGTTTGCACCTGCTCCTCTGGTGTTCTGCACATGTCTGGCATGGATTAGGCCGACTCGTGCAAGCCACATTTCACCTTTCCACAAGTGATTTACTCCAGAATCATCCTCCTGCCTCACCAGCTTGTTGAGCACACCCTGTAGCTGTTCCCCCAATATGAAGATGATGGGAAGGCAGATGGGTGTGGTGCATGATGACATAATTGTAATTGCCATTAGCTGTGATGTTATCCACCTCTCATTAATCTTTTTATGTGCTGGATTCTAATTCCTCTTGTAGTCTAAACAATATAAATAGATGTAACTTTATTTTTATTTAAATTTAATTTAATGTTATTTATTTTAAATTAATTTAATTTAATTTAATGTAAACATTTTTCATTTAATTCGATTAAGTAGAAATTACAGTTAGCAAAATCCCTCTTGTAATGTATACAACTTTTTCTGTTCATAATTTAGAAATTTCTTGAGACTTTTGCAGTCACTCAATTAATATTTGTAATGCTGCCTCTGATAGTCACTACAGAGTTGTGGAAAAAATTGTATCAAAAATGTAAAAAAAAAAAAAATATATATATATATATATATATTTGCTGAAACTGATCAGTCTTTGACCCAAATCAACTGGAAAAATTTGATCACATTTTAATGCAGACGAAGCAACCCACACAATGGTTTTCAGTAGGGGGATTGTCAAGTTATTTAGAAAATGTGGGCTTATTTTGGATAAAACTACAATTTTGTGGAAATTATTCAAGTAATTTTGATTATTGGTCAACTATAAAGTGCAAATGTGTTTTACTAAAGTGTTGTGGTGTTATCCACAGTGAAAAACTAGCCTAAACTACAAGCTTATTTTGAATTTGCACTGGTCATGTTAATCTTTGAAGACACTTCATCTTTTTGCTGAATTGAAATTATAAATAATGTAATAAATGAAATAATTAATGGACCGTAGTTCCTTCATATTACCTGTAGGTGACAGTAATTTAGAGGCCAGTAGTGGATACCACTTCTTCTTTTATGTTGCATAACTGTGAGCGTCATAATGGTGAGTTGTTTAATATTATTTATTTATTTTCTATGCACTTATGAGAAAAAAAAATCCTTATTGGTTTAAAGTTCAGGAATTTCCACTTGGTCCTTTCAAGAAATAACTATGAACTATTTTGTTTTAGATTCAGTCCAAGTTTGAAGACTTCCACTCCATGCCCTTTGATAAGGAAAGCAATATTAGATCTTAGACCTATTTTATTAAGTTTTAGTTTAAACTTCAGCTTGTAAATGTGCCTTTGTAAATATGTTTCCTGTGCTTATTTGCAGGTGAGCAGATGGTGAACACCACTATCCTTTTGTCTTGCAGACTTGTTTGTAGAGCGAAGCAGCTGAAGGATGAAGGGAGACGAGCACATGGAAGAAAGGGTAGTATCCACAGAATACATGTTCACGTACACACACACACACACGCACACACACACACACACACACACGTATACGTGGATGTGCACACAGCTGTGTGTGTGTGTGCATTATTATAAAACATGCAGTTCAAACACAAACAGAGCAGTTCTCTCCTATTATCTTCACATTGGATTGAAGCTCCATTAAAACTGCCCTCCTCTCACTACACAATAACACCAGTTATTGTGTTATGTGTGTGCTGTCATTGTCCAGGCCTGTAAAGCATAGTTACCACTTTTTAAAGCAAAAAACCAAAACAAAACAAAAAAAAATAATTAACAACTATACTTGATTAAGAGCTTAGTCTTTCTGTGCCTATATCTGTGTCCCAGTGCTGCTTATAGACCTATACAGACAAGCTAATCACCAAAGTACATCCAGAAAAACAAAGAACAGGAAGGAAGGATGTAGGAGTGGCAGTCAGTGTACCACTTACACTACTGCACACACATGCAGGTATAGACTCCACAAAGCAGTCCTCTGCTCCTCCTCTTGTTCTGGCAGGGAGAGACAAGGCCAGTTGTACCCAGTGCCAACCCGTTTGGAGCAAAGCCAGTCCCTTTGGACCCTCTAGATCTTATTCTGGTGCGGGCCGTTATAGCTGGTTGGTTGCACTGTGTAACTCTAGCTCAGTCTCTGACACAGCACAGGTATGTCCCCTGTGGCCCAGATTACCAGGGGACTGTGTAAACAGCCCTGCTAATCTGAGGAAGTATCCTGCTGGCAGCAACAGCTTAGGTATTTCATTTAGAAAGTCACTACGGGCACCTTAAGAGTGATAGCTGAGGAGGGAATAAATGGGAGAGAAAAACAATTTTCCACACAGATGCATCATTTATGGATGGAAACAAATGGTCTGACTGTCACGATTTTATATTATAGTTGGTTTCATATAGTCTTTGATTGAGTCGTTTTATATAAAGAAAACACTTTAAATGGCTTAAACAAAATTGTTGTCTTACTCTGTCATGGAGAGTTTGTGTCCCTGTGTCTTTAAGTCACTTTAATCTGCTAACAGTTTGGGTTCGGGCCACTTGGTCATTTCTGAGGTCCTCTTTCCATTGTCCTATATGTCATCTCCAGGCAGACACTCTTTAGATATTAATGGCTGCATGATGAGATGGCCTCCTTACAAGGCTGCCCTTACTGGATAATTGATCATGTAGTGAATGACATGATGTGGTTCAGGTTTAGGTTCAATTGCTCCAACACAGAAGCACATGACCCCACCGCCAACCCTTTATGGATTTTTTCCCCTTCTTCTTTTTGCAGTCATCGCAGGAATTTTAATCATAAAAATTTATGAAAAGCTCTCAGTCACAGCTTGTATACAAAGGAGAGAACAACAATCTAACCATGAATAGGAAGAAAAAAGGAGAAAAAATAGAAATACGGGAAATCCTGAGAGACATAAATCACACATTTCAATAATAACTCTTAGGGTGGAATACAAACATCTCGGAGCGGTTTCTTTGATGACTTTTCTGTTGCAGTAACTAATCCCAGAGGCAAATGAGAGAAATAATGAACATTCTTTACTGACATGAGTGTGTTTACAAGAGCACAACTCTTGCATGTAAAGAGAGATGCATGGAAGCACTTCTCTTGGAAGTAATTAAGGTTCTCTCCCGGGTTTTTTTTTTTTAAAGCCACGTCTGAGCCAAAGTGCGTAACTCCCTGTATGCAAGTCGATCATCGCTCCAACTTGACATCCTGACCCAGACATTTAATTTATTGATCTTCATTTTATTCGGATGTAAAGACCCTTTGCTCTTTTAAATTAATCCAGGTTAATTTGGCCAGGCCCCCTATCCCACCCAGCATGAATGGGCCCTCTGTTGGGCAGGGCTGGCTCCGGCCACCCAGTTTTATGGGAATCTGCAGTGAATTAGAAAATCTGTCAATACGAGAGGAGTTGCGTAGCGCGGATATGCCGTGTCACTCCACCTGTAAAAGAACTACTCTTTGTCCATTATCTCCCAGGCTTACCTGAGGAGAGTTAACCTTGAGGTCAATAACATCTCCATGGTGTTTCATGACTGGCTGGGCTTGGGCTGGGGGTCTGAGGAGAGCCATTGTTAACATGCAGCCTGTGGACCCACACTTCCTCCTGCTTTTGGCTCTCCTCATGAAATACCTCTGGGAAACAGATCTGTAAAGAGCAGCGATGAGAGCCGTAAAGATGTGATCACTTTCACAGTCGAGAGCAGTCACTGGATGAGTTTGTCTTCATTCTGCTTGATTAAAACGGTTAATTTCTTTGAATTCTACCTGGTGATATTGAAGCATGTGTCATTTTAGTATTTTAAGCCATTGGGTGTGTGCATGTCTCAGCCCACACTGTGGAAAAAACTGTGATGTTAGGAGTTTTTTGATAATTTGCCACGTTAATGACAATTATCCTCACGCCTACTATTTACCTGAGTAACAGGAGAAACTATTTGTGTATAAAAGTGGGAGAAACTTATTTCAGAGGAGTGAGATTCTATATTTTAAGACCTGCCTTGAAATGATTAAGAATACAACTTTCTGGTCTGTAGCATCAGTTTGATTGTATGGCTCTTTGCATCTGCTGAGACCTTATACAAATTGACGCATGATCAAGGGTCAGCGGAGTGTCTGTTTTGAAATGTTCCTCTGTGTAGATGGAGGCATTTGAATAGGATTTGACCGGGATGTAAATGGTGGGTTGGGAGAAGTTTACACTGAGAGCAAGCAGGCAGGTGCAGAGCAGAGGAAAGTCCAGGTGTGCCGACAATGACATAAATCCACTCTGTGATACTGTTTGTATTCATCAATAGATGCCAGAGATACATCATTTAGTGTGGAAAAGGAGTTGGTTAAATTATTTAGGTTGCTCTCTAACTTTTTTTATGTTGCACAGCTCTCATCAGAGTGCACGAGGCACGAAGGATTTGCCTAATTTGAATAGATTTTTTCAAGTCAGTCAAGCATTTGTCAACAAAAGCCAACAAAGCGAGACAGACAGCTCTTTGTTACGCAAGCTGACAGCAAATTAAACAGTGCTGGATTGATTACCACTGCCTGTCCAACACGGATTTATTTTACCAAACAAAATCAGAGACGGATGTCTTTTATTGAGATGCTCATGTGAAACACGTCTTTTTCCCATGTTGAAAACAAGAGTTTGCGCCAAGGTTCTGCCACATTCAGACTGTGCTAATTAGGTATTGATCTTTATTGCAAGGATAGAGGACACACTTTGCCCCTGCCTCTTTTCTGGGAAAACTATGTTGACTTTGCATTTGCTAGCAGCCCCAAGGGGGTGGTGTGGAGGCAAGGGAACATGTTAGGCCAAGCACATCACCTGTTACTTCAACCAAAATAGGAACCAACTTGAGATTCAATTTTAGCAGCCAGCGGGGCTAACCGAAAACAGCGACAGGCATGTAACGACTGGTGATGAGTGATGATTGCTGCCTTCACTCACAATCATAAGCCCCCAGTGGCCTCATTTCACAATACCTGCCACTAACTGTAACCTGCTATCAACCATATAGGCCTACAATAATAATAACTCTGGGTTTATCTATGTATTTATTTTTTCTGGCTTTGGAAGAAATAATGCGCAAGGAATAGAGGCAAATATTGAAATTCTCTTTAAGGATTAGACCATAGCATAAAGGACAGAGCAAGATAAGTCAAGCAAATCCTTTGAGAAAAAGGGAAGAATAGCTCTAATTTCCACTTCAAATGTGTATATATGTAACAGAATAAGAAGACTGAAAGTCAAATAATCTAATTGAGTAGTAATCAAAATCACAAATCTTCCTCAAAGGAGGATTAAGTCACAGTTCATTCGTGATTGTTGGGAAGATCCTTTCTGTTGATTTCAGCAGCTGCATCTTAGTGTTTTCCAGGTTTCAATTTGCGTCTCATCTCGTTGCTATATTAAAACCCCATAAACCACAGAATAATTATTTGTTTTTGTTTTCTCCCCGAAACCAAGGGACTCTGAAATCAAAAACGGCTGCATTGTGGCTCAAACTGGGGCTGTGAAATCCAAAGTGACAAAGCATTTTTCTCTCTTCCCTCAAGTCCTTAGCCAGACTTTTTTCTACGCAGCAAAGAACTGCAGTAATTTTTTTCACAATTTGGAAAATGAATACATGGCTTTTTTTCCTCTGTTGTATATTTAATCCTTTGTGAAGGCTAGTGGTTATTTGTGGTTGTAATTAGACTGTTTCCATTAAGGAATATTACTGCTAAATGGCTCCATTACTCTAGAACTTATACTTCATCATAGGAAAATGTTTGACCACCATGGTGTATGGAGAGAGGCCCAGCCTGGATCTCAAACCAGAAAAAGTCACACCTGAGAGAAACAGAGCAAAACTGTAGTTTCATGCTGCAACTTGAAACCATTTGCTGTTGCTTATCAAGATCCGGATAAAGTAACAGTGATGCCCTTCCTCCAGTCCTGTCCTAAGGTATAGGTCAAGACCTATAAATGTCTATCTGCTTTCACTGTTTTTTTTTTAAATAATTTTGAGAGATTTGCAGTCATTAAAACAGATGTAATGAGTATGACAAAAGTTCTATAATCATGAAATGATGAAAGTTATGAAATTGGTTGTGGCAACTAATGAAATGGAAATGCTCAAAAGGAAAAGTCCTGTTTAACATATTCAACCACGGTGTTTTCCTAAATCTTACCAATTACACGTGTTACCTAAACCTAACAAAACATTGACTAAAAATAAAAAAAATACCAATAATAACAATCCACTGACAGTTAAGTTTTATGATATGTCGTGAGAGTGATATTGGTTCCCAACACAAAAGCCGCACAACAAGCCGCACATCAAACCGCACATCAAACCAAAAAAACATGGATGGTATCTACAAGTTTCTTACATTGTCTTCCACACCAGTCAGGCTTAAGTTGTTAGGATGTTGTTGAGGAAGTTTCTTTGTCATTGCATACACAATAACTGCTATGTTATGAAATTGTACATACATGTGTTTTAATAGTGTCAAACGATTCAATTTAAAACATGGCACTTCACAGAAAATAACAGCATTGGAGCTAATTTATGCTCACTTTAAGTCCGTACAGTAAACTGATACAAATTCTTCTGGTTGCATATGTCCATGTAAGCTTCAAGTTAGGTTATCTGTTAGCATCTGTAAGCATAGACTGTATATATAAGATGGATAGAGCCTCCTCCCAGGAGATTTCTGAAAAGCAAAAGTGAAGCTCATTGGGCAGTTCCCATAATCATCATCTTGGTAGCCTCACACGTGTCATCACTGGAAGTGTAAAATCGGGCAAAGAGTTGAGAGGGGCGCTGTGAGCATGGGGGGGAACGATTGACTTCTATCAAACTCCGAACTGCCTGTAGCTAAGAGCTAACAGAGCTAGCTTGGATCTAACAGATCCAGATTTGTGTGTTAATGATCATAAAATAGGACTTGGGATAAATAAAATGGTAAATCAAGTTAGCTTTTGTTTATAGATTAATTTAATATAGTTTCCACAGAATTCTTTGGGAATCGGAAAAAAAAGTATGGTCTTTTCTCATCTATAGACAGAACAGTATGATTCTCAGGCACAGTGACATCAATCACCGAGTGACAGACCAGCATTTAACTTGTACAATAAGTGTGGGCTTATACAAGATAGTCATTGTCCATGTTGGAAATGTTGACTCTTCCCCTCCCTGTAAGGATCACGCCAGCATTGACAGAGCCCAAGAGCCTGCAGCATTTTATGTTACTGATAGGGCTAAAATGTGCCTTAAATGGGTGACACTGACACTAGAATATCACCTAAACTTTGTTTTTTAACATACCTCCACCTCTCCACCTACAGCCCTCTGGGTGATTCCCAGCCTCAGCTCCTCTCACTCCTCCCTTTTGTATTGAGACCAAAACAATGCATCCCGAGGCCTGGGGCTATTTTTACACCTCTGAGCTTTGTTTTGTCCTCTCTCTTCCCTTTGCAGTTTGCAAAATGACAGGGCCGATCAACTCCAAAAATATTTTGGGAACTCTGGAAAAAAGTGCACGAGGCCCACGGGGGTGTTCCACAAAAGACTCACAGCTTTGTTCTTATTTGTCATCAGGGTGGCAACCGTGGCGTGACAACACTGTGACAAGAGTTCGTTTAGATTCATTGCAGAGTGACTGACGTATCTCAGGCTGAGATCAACATCGCTGCATGAGTTCTGTTGGCTGCTGGCGTACACAACACAGCTAGACAAGGGAAAAAAAGCTTACCATGACAGCCCACTTTGACCAAAATTAACTTGTTTTTTTAACTATGGCAGGAGCGGTTTTGGAAAGTCTTATACACCGTGCTGATCTCATGTCAGTTGTCGAAAAAGAAGGAAGGATCCTCCGCTGATGGATTGAGTTTAACTACCCACCTCAAGTCATTAAAAATACTTCCTTATATTAAATACTCTAGTCAATATATGCCACAGAAAAGGATGCCAGTCCACAATTTACTGGTAGTGTATGAATCTTGTACTCATTCCTCTAACATTCTGCCCTGTCCATGAAGCGTGTCTGCGGATCTTTCTTCGTTATTATTAAATGCCTTGTATCCGCTCCCTAGTCTTAACTGTGATGACAGTGCTTTCCAAATCCTAATCATTTAGAGCCCTGTAAACAGACACAGCTTTCATGAGAGCAAATATTACACAGTGTAATAGTGCATATCAATTCCTATTAAAACCAGGGAATGAAGAATAGGAAAAAGAAAAACATGAGGGAGGGGTTTGACTTATTCTTCAGTCTCCAACAGGCCAAATAAATATTACCATGCGAGTGATTTAGCCCAGATGGACATCCAAATCCAGAGGAGTTACAGATGTACAAAAACCATCAGACTTTAGGAGGTAAGGCAGGGTACCTACCTTACTTCAGCCTCCCCTCATTATTAAGGGCTTAGTGTCCAAAATGGATTTTACAGTTGCTGCTCTAGGACACACACAGCTGCTTTAGACTGCCTGACCCAATGAAAATCTTTATCATTTAAAAGATTTGAAGGAAGGGGGTATCATTGAAATGTCTGTTTTTAGGGCTTGCCTTAGATTGTAGACAAAAATGTGTAGATGTGTAAAATTTGACATCATCAACCAAATCCGATACATCCACAGGGCGAAGGCCCAGATATCGTTTGACAACCAAAACTGGTAGCAGCTACAACGGTTAGGAGAGACAATAAATGAAACTTATAATTTAAATATTTTTCCCTGACAGTTCACAACATAAGTCATGAGCCATAGATTAGGAAAAGTGAAAAGAGCCACTTTGGTGTCACACAATGACATTTTAAAACCTACACCACATTTGCACATGAAGGGGAAGCTGGAGGGATGATTAAAAACTGGTTAGGGACTATTTTAAGGCCAAATTTTTACTAAATAAAAAAGGGAGAAGGCTTTACTATATTCCTTAGTTGTAACTTGTTTATCACTGGCCCTATTCTATATTAACAGAGAAAATAAGACAAATGGTTGACTACCAAGCAGAAACAAAATATACACATTTTTACAGTTCAATGTGATTGTTTTAAAATTCATTAGCAACCTTGCATTATTAAGACGAAGCCCTGTGGAAAACTGGAAGAGGCTGTCCTCGAGATTCTCAGGCTGTTTTGTGTTTCATTTAAATGTTTAATTGTACTGTAACATCTGGTTAGGGTGAGTTAAGTATCTGACGTTAGTAGCTTTTCACTCTTTCCACTTAAACCCCCAGTCACCTAAAATACACCTATAAAAAGAAATTGGCAGTTTTTAAATGGAGAATATTACAGCCAGAGATCTATAATGCAAGCACCAAGGAACACCTGCCAGTGGTTTGACTTTTCAGCTAATTCGCTGCCAGTTTGTGAAAGATAAAGCTACGTTCACTGTTTTCCTGCATAGCTAAAGCTAGCTCATGATTAACAGTGATGAATATATTTCTCATCTAACTGCCAGCAAAGATGTTTTTTTTTTTAAGTTCCTTACTATTTCAAATCACGCAACAGTGACAACATCCCAGACAGTTATGCAACAATTTAAATCATCTGACACATGATGTAGTTTAATAAACTTAAGAAGATCAACTAGCCACTCATTTTTATTTTAGAGGCCCACATTGGGTTGATCTAATTATTCAAAATATCGTATTGTATCAAATGGTATTGCATCGTATCGTATCGCATTGTATTGTATTGTATCATATCGTATCATATCACATAATATATTATATTGTATCGTATTGTATTGTATTGTATCTTATCTTATCTTGAGAAGATTTGGGTTAGCAAACTTCTAGTTTTAAATCAGACTGCTGTTGAATAATTGTCCTGTCAAAATGCAGATCCTGGCAATCTTCCCATCAGAGCAACGTCTGCTTCTGCTGCCGACCTCATTTGTGTGTGTAAATAAGCCTGAGACATAACCACAATGGCCTCTGGCTCAGACATCAGCAATGGAAATGAGCTATAGAGTGTCAACAGTATCAAAGCAGTTTCGATCAACTTTCTGACCCTGCCTCATGTAGGATTTGCTCTGTGTAGCAAAAGTACTGATTGCATGACTGTTGTAATATTTATTTGCTTTTGTGCGTTTATTTTATTTGAAGCATGTGTTGGACAGACAGTAAAAAAAAAAACAAAGGTCAACAGCTGTTTAACTGTCAACTCCAGTATTTCACTGGCATGTATTTGCTTAGCATCAGAGAGAAACCATAGTGGTCCCATGCAGCCACCAGAAGCCAGATAAGTTCAGAGAAAACTGCTTTGCTTCCTCTTGGGCCTGTACGTCTACATACAGCAGCACATGGAAATGGTTGCAGTGGAGCTGACCTCTAGCAGCTCATTCAGTCTTGTTTGTGAGAGATGGAGCCTGTCTTTTATCAGTCCCCATTAGAGGGGACAGAAGTCTAGGGTGAATGCATTTGTGTGTGTGCTTTTGTGTGTCTTGCTTGAGCAGCCACATTAATCTCCATGAGTGAGCGCTAGCAGGTGTTAACCTATGTCATTCCTAATTGTCATAGCAACAGAGTTGTGGCACCTGGAGGTGTCTGTGAGGCTGTGTCATGTTTTGAACATCACTTCTACCCACAGCACACATACAGACATGTTTATCACAATACAGGTCTAACTACAGCGCGGTGTAAACATTTTGGCGTGTGAATGCTAATTAAAAGGATAGCTCCACTTTTTCTGGGAATGTTGTTTTGCTGAACAGTGGTGTTAAGGTTCTAGATAAAGTTTTTCAAATCTCAGAAAATGAAATGTCTTAAAATATCACTGTACTGAGTCATGTTTAAGGACTCCATTTATGATTGCTTGCATGCCATGGATATATAATACCATCACTTCACGCGTCAATTTTTGATGTTGTGACTGTGTGAATAAAAAGGCTTTTTGTGTTTAAATTTTGTACATAGTTGGGCATAAATCTTTTGCTCTCAGAAGCACCTGCTTCTCCTTTTATAAGATGAAAATTCTCCAACGTAATCAGTGTATCCAACTTTCACTGTCATGCAACTTTGTTTTTTAACTGGACTTTCTGTATATTTCCAGGTCTATTACCTTCACTGGCTAAATAGATATATAATATTATTAGTTATAAACAGTGTTTACTGTAAATAACCTATTTTATGTGTGCAGTTGTCCACATTTTCTTAATGAATGCAGGATCTTTGGTAGATCTAATAAATTAAACTGTAATAAGGGAAAGACTTAGCTCAGCTTAAGCTAATAACATATGCCATGTAGAGTATCAACAAACATATCCAATCAGTGTTGTAATTTCTGCAAAAGTCAAATAAAGAAAGTTATATTCTGAATAATGCCACATACCAGATTTGCTCATAGTCTACAGATTACAAACTAATCTCTTGGTTTAACTATATTTCCTGAATTTCCTCCGCAAGAACAGGAATAAGTGATTTTCCCAAACCTTCAATGATGCTTTCAATATTTAATAGGAATGTTTGTGTTATTATGTGTGTGAAGTAGACATAATGCTTCTTTAATAAACAGCTAGAATATTGCATCATTTCCTTTAGGAACAGCATTATTCTTCCCCATTTAAGGTCTTTAAGCTCAAGATGAGCCTATCTTTTGACATCAGCTTTGAATATCTTCCTTGCAGTGTAATCGTTTCAGCTGAGGTCAAGTACTGATGGCTTCTGGGAGAGCTCTCTTTAATGCATCCTAAAGTCCTCTGGTTCTCTTTCATACATTTGCTTGGCAGACATAAGCAATGGTTTGTGGAGGAAACTTGGGGCTGGAATGTGGCGCGTTGTGCTCCCAGAAGGCCATGCTATAGAGGCCCCAGTGTGGCTGCCACACGCCATGATTGCCAGGGGTCACTGCTTGAGCCTGGAGCCTTCAGCTCCATACTCATCACACATGATTTGAGGTTAACATGTCAGAATATTTCCCCGCCTGGTAGGCCAAAACCCCCACATTGTTTTTTGACCACTCATCCTTGGGGACTGTGAGAAGCCGAGGGATGTATGCAAGTTCGAAGCTGAGTGTCAGATAAGCACATTCAGATCAGAGATAAAAAAAGAAGATAAATGACAAATGGGATAGAGTGTGACATAGAGGGGAGTGAAGTCGTGGAAAGCTGCCTGGTAGTGGCATTGTTTACCCAGTGAAGGGGATGATGGCGAAGCTGAATGCAGCTAGCTAATGCTGGGTGGCAGTTCTCTGAGGCTGAATCCCCTGGGCTTTGTGCTGGCTGGCCCAGCTGTCATCTTTCTAATGATTTCTTTATTTTGCAGGAAGGGCTTGTCGCCAGGGGAAACGTGCCACTTCCGGCATGAGGAAACCCGACGCTAGGCCAGGCTGACGCTGAGACCCTCTACGTCTGCAGCCACATCACAAGGGACCTACACACCCTTTCATCCTGCCTCTGTTTCTTTGCTTTCTTTCTCCCTCTATCCACACAGTCATCACCATCAGTCGTTCCTTCAGAGCTCCCACGCCTCCTTGGGGGGTTTAACTTTACATCTCAGTAGTAATAGTTTTCATTAAACTTACAAATAATTATTTAGCATTTCCCTTGTAGCATCATTGCTGAAATTTTAATATAGGTCTACCTAATTGTTAGGTATGTGCTCCTTTATTGAGTGAGAACTTAAAAAGATGATAAAGCGTTCTTGTCAACTGAACTGACTCTTTTTCACAGCCTTGCTACATGCTTGAAATATGTTTTTGAAAGATCAATACATTAAAACTAATTTTATTCATAACCTAATGGTTAGTGAAGATCATTTACATCATAAACATCATAAACATCATTATAAACATCATCATCGGCATCATCTTGAGCGAACCTGAACGATGTGATTGATTTTTGTAGAGGATCTGAAATTCATTAGTGGTTTGGCCCTGACCAGTTGGATCAAACGTGAGGTTACAGGCCCGTAATGACTGATCTCACCCTTGGTGAGGCTTCTTTCAGAAGGCTAGCTTGTGCAGATCCCCTGAGCCTCCGTCAGAAACCTTGAGAGGGCCTTGAAGTAAAGAAAAAGAACACCCTCTTCTCCTCTAACCCTAGTCGAGCATAATCAGGCCCAGCCTCCCAATCACGAAATCCAAGTTGAGCGCGGCTTACAGACATTCCCCCCATGCTTCTCTCTGGGCCCCCGCTGCTGATTGTTCCAGAAACAACAGATGGAAATAGTGAGCGTAAACATGTAAATATTGAAGGATTCATGGCTAAGAGCGGCTCGGAGCAGAGGTCATCTCTTCTCCATGCAAAACCTTTAAAAGACAACTGCTTTGTTAGGATGGCTGTCAGGATCCACCAAACGGAAGCATAAACACACACAAAACAGTAAACGCTCACAGTCTGACTAAACCAGCCCTAAAAGAAAAAAAATCCTGAAATTGAGCGTGAAAGTAATTCTGGCTTGTTTTTTGTGTCTAACCAATCTGAAAACAAATGTTAAAGAGGAGAAGGATGTGATCCCTAAACAGCAGTAAGGTTGAAAAGCTCAAACATATTTAAACATATCAGCATCTAAAATCCTTTTTATTTGATATTATAAACTAATACAAACAGGAACCTTAAAAGAAAGTGAATATACGTGTGTGTGTGTGTGTGTGTGTGTGTTTTCTTAATGTAAAGCTGCTCTTATTTTGGTCAATTTTAATTTTGGTGGAGCAACGGAGGGGCACCTGAAAGTCAATGCACTCAGCACAGTTAAAAAATGTAAACATTTTGAGAGACTGATTAGTATCCAAACCACAGGACCGTTACCTGTCAAGTCTGAGCAGTGCATACTGACCTGATGAATGCGTATGTGTGTGTGTGTGTGTGCACTTGTGTAAATTAGTGTGTATGTACATGATTATCCATGATTGAAACTGAGGCCTGCAAAGGACACTTAAAAAAAAAGCTCTGGTTAGAATCAGAAAGACTGTTTCACTTTAGACTGACAACATCATTATATAATCTAAATTCTCTGTGAGTTCGTTTGTGACGATGCAAAGGTACGATTGCAATAAGAATGAACCTCGATGAAACCAGGCAAAATAATAAACAGCTGATTAGAAAAAGCTTTTTACTGTACCCATAAAGAGAGTTTGACTTGCAGAAAAACAATAATGGAGAAACAATTTTATTAAAAATAAATAGATATTCTGCAAGTTCCATTAGACTTTTAGATCAACTTTTCATTAAACTTTTGAAAGGTTTTAACCCACTGCTGTAAATACATGACACTCATCCTTTGTGTGCAGGCTTTCCCATTAAAGCCCAGTGACTGACAGCTGGTACGAGCCTGAAAACGCTGCTGGGGGCTCAACACTATGGGGAGGCTGCCATTGATATCCGTTGTGTAATTTTCTATTGGCAGGTGGGTGATGGCTGTGATTAAATCTGGGCTTTAGCCTCTGCCATCCGCATTATTGTACCGGGATTCCCCGAGTCCCTGCTCTCCGGATCCTCTGTCACATTCTGTCATGCCAGCTTTTGGACCCTGCCAGCTGGCCCCTGTAGCATGGCGTTACACAGACTCCCCACAAGGGGCCTCGCCGTTCCCATCCTCTCTCTCCCACCTTCCATCATCCAACGCTTTTACAGCCATCACTGTCATCTGGCAGCAGCTTTTTGTGATTATTTTAGACTTAAAATATTCTCCAACGACATGCATCTAGGTTGATTAGCGACCACCAAATCCATGATGTTATTAATGTTGGTATTAGTAATTACTGGTAAAAGTGTAAGACATGCAAGTGTGGTTTTGGTGGACACAGGCTGGGACAGCAGCTAAAGGTCAGACATGCTAAAACAGACATTTCCTACTGATGTCTGACTGGGGTGTTTGTTTAAGAACAAGGAGGCGCGCTGATCCATGGGGCTCTCATTGGCTTTGGCTGAAGCCACTTTACCTCACTCATGTAGTTCGGGAGGCTTCAGCTTGGGTTTGAATCATCTCCCAGCCATCAACATCATAATTATCTCATTTGCCATCCAAACACGGGCAAATTATTCGGAGGTAACCCGACCTTCTCTGAAAGTGCAAACAGGGTTGATTCATTCAATTGAGACAAAGAATAATAACTCTCAAATAAGATCAAACTAAACACAATATCAGTGCGTGTTTAAGTTCATTTTATCATGGATAATTACAAGCGTTACATTCGAAAATCTGCTTAATTCATGCTTTCATGCAGATAATACGGACGATGCACCGGCCTGTATGTACATACTGTATGTGTATACGTACATGTGTCATCTCTTCAGGTTACATCTCCATCAGGCTCAGCTTTCCCTCTTCGTCTCGTGAGCGATGCAGTTTACCGGGTCAAAATTAGCCCATGACACGTCAGGTGTGTACAGTATATCACCAGTGCGGTGAACTCTTGAATAGCACACCTCATGCTGTGAATGTGTCAATATTATGAAGTGCTGTCATCCGATCTAATGGGGTCCATGTCAGTGGGCAAGCTGTGACCCATGCCTGGAAACAAATGCACACACACACACACACACACACACACACACACACACACACACACACACACACACACACACACACACACACA
>JBAMIG010000019.1:10946169-10967774 GCA_037177335.1 Kiunga ballochi
TATGATTTTATTTAAAGATGTCTTAAAGCAAATATTTAAAAGTTATATGTTTTTAAAAATTTCACGTACCCCCTGGGGTACGCGTACCCCCATTTGAGAAACAGTGGTCTATGGTACAAATACACCTTTTTGTTACAGAGATACTCCTCATCATGGGTAAGCCATTATTGAGCAAAGCCCCAAAAATTTGGCACAAAGCTTGCACAAACTAAATTTCAGGTCTCACACAGGAATCATAAAAGACACAAACTGTGGTGTAAAACAATGATCTCGCACCAGGGGCAAAGCCAGATCTCCCACTGCCAGCCCTCCTATCTCTTAATGCAGGTTAGGTTACTGCTTGATACGTTACTGTATATAAAACACTGAGATTTGTGATTTAGGGACACACAAATGTCTTTCTGAGCTTGGCAAATAACTGAAAGACACAGAGGGATAAATATAGAGACATAATTTCCATTCAATAAGAGACAGTTTGAGGAATAAACTAAACATAAACCTGTACATAATTACTTTTATTCTGTAAACCTGATACCACAATAGGTCTGAGGACTTAAATGGGCAGTGTGTCTGCAAACATTTAATTTGTTGCAGTTTCATTTATTTATATATTTTTTTATTTGCTTGATTAGGACACCTACATGTTCAGTTTAAGGATAAATAAAGTGTATTTGATGTGGGACAAATAAAACCCAAAATAGAGTGTTTTGAAGGACATCATAGCTCATTTTGCTCCCTATTTCCAAAATGTCCCATTTAGAGGTTTGTAAAAACACAATTCCTGGTGAGTGAGGGAAAAGCAGCAGGTCTGAATTCACATCAGCTCCTCACCGCCTGCAACTCCCACTGTTCCCAGCTGCAGGGGAAGAGGAAGGGGGCTGGGGATTGATAGACTGCCGCTGCCAACATACTAACCGCGATCTGTGTCTGAAGCGTGGGCCAAACCTTGCCTGTCCCTGAGGAAAGTGGCATTTTCAGCAAGAGTGAGTGAAAGTCTGGTTTCACTGGAGAAGGAAGCTTGTTAGACGGCTGTGCCTTTACCCACTTCTTGTTCAACAGGAGCATTGGGATACCTGAGGAAGTCCTATGGAGATTAAAAGAGACTCAGTAAAATCCTTTTCACACACTCTTCCTGTTAAAAGTCTTTAAAAATATTTTACTCATTATACAGATGGGTGGAGAGGGAACTGAGTCAGTCAACACATATTTTACACCAAAGGGATTTCCTGTCTGAATTAGGATGAAAGAACAACCAGAAGAGTTAGATAAGCCTGCCTTATGGAATGACGATGATGATTTTAAAAGACAAAATCAAAATGACCAAATATATATTAACAAGCATGCAGTTTGTATTCCTTATTCCTTCCAGACCTTTGTGGCCTTCAGAAGCATTTGCATGATGATTTCTAAGTCTGTTCTTACTGGGAGTTTTCCCAATCTGTTCTACACAGAAGAAATGATCATAAATAACCATTTAGAAAGCAGATTCAACCCACATTATACAGTTGTGAAACCTTTAATGTTCAGTCTAACATTTTGGTGAAGTAACTATGTTTTAATAACAGTTTCTTGAGGTCAAGCTAATCCAGCTATCGCTAACTGGCGTACAGCTGCAATGCATGATACAAGAATATTCACATAATTTATTTGTCACAAGGAACAAACACAGCTTTTCCCCTTTAAGTAAACACCACATTGTTATTATTAGATTTTCCTAGTTGCATCTTAGTTTGGATATTTTGGCCTTTCAGATGGAATCTGATCACTTCTGCTACTAGCAGAACGCTGTGGAGAAGCAAATGCTGAACTAGATCTGTGACCAACTCTTATATCGTTACCACAGCAACCAATTAAGATTCCCTAATGACATCTGGACACACAAACCTCATCCAGTCATTTGCAAAAAAAATCAAAACAAACAAACAAAAAACTTGAACAATCTGCCCACATGATCTGATTTAAGAAGCTATTTGGATGTTTCCTGTACTGTGAAGAAGCTTTGAAAGGTTCTGTTATGTTTGTTTGAATGTTTATTTCTTCCCATTTCATACCAGTCACGTCACAGAAACCTTTTCAACATAAATCAGCTGTTTTGAACCCAACTATTGTTTTATCCAAATAGAATAAAAAGGTAGTCTGACATCACAAAAATCTTGTGCTGTCGAGCTTAGCTGGTGCAGCGATTCCCTCACAGCTTCCCTGAGGTTCTGCATGTGTGTGAGCTTTGTGTCCAAATCGGTCCTGCATATGACATATGACTAGTCTCTGTGTTTTTTTTTTCTTTCTTTCTTTCTTTCTTTCTTTCTTTCAGACAGAGAGGTTTGAGGGCGAAGTGTCATTTTACTCAGCATCCATAAATAGAACATGCAGAGCATATCCCAATGGAGGTGAATGCATATCGTGTTAGCAGGGTTGAGTAGGTGCTAACCTGCTGCTGGCAACCTTCGCACTAAACAATACTTGTTACGGAGAAACACAGAAATCGGATCACTGTTGTGTGAAAAGTGAACTAATGTTATGTGGAGTAAAACACAAGAAAGTGTAACGTAATCTAACGCTTATTGTTGTCAAGTGCTGGTTCCCTTGACAGAATTATATTACAAGCAAGTGAATAACAACAGAAATGTCTTTGCATTGTCGGATAAATTTGAAGACTTTCTTCTTGAATGATAAAAAGATGTTTCTCCTCTTTAAAACACACAAACAACTTACGCTTACCGTTGTGATATATATTTAAGAGGTTCTCAGACATGCATCTTATGCAGACATGCATAAGGACACATTGTGATTTAGCTTTAGAGGGCACTGTCCTGAAATCTCCTGTAATATTCTCCTGTCAACAGGAGAATATTACAGGATGATTCTTCTTGAGAAATAAGAAGAATTAAGAAGAAAGCAGCCTATTTTGACTAGTTTTACGCCATGTTAATTTTACATGGTCCAGACCCTGGGCACTGGGGGTGGCTGTAGCTCAGGACGAAGAGCAGTTGTCTTTCAACTGGGAAAATTGGGAGATCAATTCCAGGCCTCATCTGCCTCCATGCTGAAGTGCCCTTGGGCATGAGACTGAACCCGAAGTTGAAAGGGGGAATGTGCACCATAATGTAAAATGCTTTGAGTTGTCAACATGACTGGAAAGGTGTTAAAAGTACAAGGATCCATGCACAACCAGAACAGCTTGTCTTCCTTATTCTGGTCACATTTAGCTGCAGGACGGCAACACAGAGATCTGCCAGAATGGTTGTTTTGGTCGCTCTGGCTCAGATTCCACTCATATATTTGTGACTGATATGAACCAAGAAACACTTTAAAGGGAATATTGCAGGGTTGTTTTGGCCAATCTTTCACGTGCCAATAACGTTTTTTACTCTGTTTGTCATTCAAGAGAAACTTGATTCTGATTCTGACATGCCATTGTCATAGCAACCAATCTGACCGTTCAACAGGCTATAATCCAACACTTGTTGATATTAGGAAACGAGAACAATAATGTCCCAAACCAACACAAATTTCTATACATTCTGTACAACCAGGGTGCAGAAACCAGCTCAACCTGCAGCAGAGCCAAACACCTGAACAAATAATCATAAGACTCTTATCTTTATCAGTCAACCAATAAAGATGCTTGTTGAAAACTTTGAATGAATCACAAAATATTGATAAAACAAAGGAAAAATGTGGATCCATGCCAAAAAAGTTCACACGGTGTCACAACTTCTGATCCCTTGTCTGCTTTATCTCCTAAACTATGCAGAAAACACACATCTAAGGATCAGCCTGCCCGCAGATTTTTGTATGTAGAAGCATAGACAGTCTCAAGCGTGTGTGCCATGCTCACTTAGAAACATGACAGCTGTCTCAGTCCGGGGCAATGCCTGGAAATGATTACGCTGTTAACATGAACTGTGTTTGCATCACTAAATACATCATGAGGATCTCACCAAGCCATACAGTAAATGGTAACCGAGAAGACACCTTGCATCAAAGATCCTGAGACAGTTCCTGACAATGAATGATATGAGGTGTGTTGTCCTGCAGGTGCACGTGTTGTGTTATGAGGCAGGTAGTGCAGTACAACTTTCAGTGAGAATTAAGAGCCAGTAAAACTGCTCTTCTGGTGATATTGTCAAGTATGGAGACAAGAAACATCCGACACAAAAGAACAAATATTATTTAGATATATTTTAAGCTAAGTGTATGAGTTATGTTCAATAAAAAGAAAAAACGTGTAAATACATCTCAGATTATCTTTCTGTTTATGCCAAGGTGAAATCTGCAACAAGTTATCTTGTCTTTCTTATACACGTTCAATCTTTCCAGAGCCGTAACTACAAACTTGGTTTTAGTGGTTAGCTGAGTAACAATGTGTGGAAGCTCCACACAATAACCAAAACCCACAATTCTGCATTTAAGATGGAACCGATGCAGCAGCGTTTCCCTCTTTGACACCATACACGTCTGATGTTTACCTGAACTTGTGCAGGAAAGCCAATCAAAAAGCAAATCATGTCCCGGGGCATCAAAAAAGCTGCCGAAGAAACCACTAATAAGTCTGCTTCCTTTTGAAACACCTTCTACCTAATAAACGACATGATAAGTAATATATACTTGGCTACCTTGTTGTGCCCTGCAGTCACACACCTATTGTTGTCATGCTCTTTTGAAGCCTGGGAAGATATCAAAGTGTTGGAAGCTGACTGAGCTTTAAACAATTAGGCTATGGCTCAGTGACAGGAAGACAACCAGAGAAGAAGATGGAGTGGAAAAGACAGAGACAAGCAGATGAGGAGAGAACGATATGTGTATGCAGCAATTTGGGATTTTCTCATTTATGACTGATGGGGTGAGGAGCTGGTGAGGGGGCTCAAATGCTACCATCTTCAAGTCTGACAGCTTGATGAGAAAGTCTCTATTTGAAGCTTTGCAGGAAGGAATAAGGCACTTTTACAAGTCCCGGCAAATAAATGAACTGTTACAGATGCAAACTTGTAATACGGATGCACATCAGTGCACTTATAGACATGCTCAGGAATGTGTGTTAGCCTGAGACGGTGCTAGAGATGGACCTGATCCTTATTTGTTGAGAAGCAGAGCACACAAAGACGGGTGGATGCCAAAGATCTGCATTCATCTCATTTCCCAAGAAACAAACCTGTCAAATTAGTATCCTCAATATGATAGACAGAACAAGAACAGAAGAAAAAGGATGGCAGCAGAAAAGCGTCTGGTCTAGCTGAAGCCTGCGCTGCTCCTGTGTTCCCAGCCAATGCAGGAAATGAAGAAATAGGATCACATCAAAATATGCAAGCCCTAGGATCCTGAGCACACCTTTCCAAAGGCCACACACAAGCCAACATAGGATTTAACAGCTGAACCTTTAACCAGATGAAACAACTATATGTGTTTATCAAGTAGTGTGTTTGTGAAATAAGTGAAAATGTCACTGATGAGAGAGTTAAAAAAAAAAGTCTGTGAGTCAGTTAGGGAGATAATCCAGGAAATATAAAACTTCCCCCAAAAAGGGAGAAGTCAAGCAATAAAAGGGACAAATTAGGAAAAAAATGAGGCAGGAAAGAAGAAACACTAATGAATATTTAGGTTTCAACTGTGGCTGGATGTCTGCAGATCGTAGTCCAGAAACAGCAGAAGAGGAATAAGCCCTGTGTACTGGTTATGGAATCAGAAGTTAATTCTGCAACTAAAAAACAAGTAAATAAAAAACAAACAAAAGTGCATGTAAAAACAAAAAGAAAAAACCAGCACTGGAAGAACGCAGGTCTCCTCTAATCAGCTCATTTTTACCAATGTTGTGAAGCTTCTTTTTAACAATTCTTGTACTATTCCTTCCACACTGCTCTCAAAATGACTGCAGATGATTCTAACATGCAGAAAAACAGGCAAAATCATATGATCCTGTAGGAGGTATTAAAAATAGTCCCAAACAAGAGACAGAGCAATAAACCCGTGGGGTTATAATAACCAGCTCTCCAACCTCTACAATGAAAAGACCAGAAACAATTCCTATCTCAGCTTTTGTTGTCGTAGACACAAGTTGTGTCCACTTAACAAATACAATTAATATATTCATATTAGATTTAATATAAATCTGTGATTCCGTCAGGAATGATTTCTGAGGTTAATGACACAGATTCTCTAAGTTTTCAGCCATGATTGCACTAAACTAAAATATATTAAAATGATGAACATATGGTGAACATGAGGAAGAACTTGTTGAATAAAATCTTTGCTTTTTTAGTATTTCCAATATGCAGTATTAATACAGCCTGCCAGTTCTCCCACACCGTGCATTGATGACCTGTGACCCTCTGCTGCACATCGTGTGTGCAATGTGAAATAGAACTTCAAAAGTCATAAACAAGATAAACACTCTTCATGTGCAGCATTTAAAATAACACTCTGAACTCATCTTTAAGACTTTAAAACACGAAACAGATATAGACTTTGAACCACTGTGTGACACAAGGTAGTTTCTTTTTCCTATCCCAAAAAAACAAAAAGTATGTTTTAAAAGGAAAAATGATGTTTTACCATAAAGAGTACTGAGAGATTTAAGAAAAAGTCCTGATTCTCTTTTTCCAATCTATCATAGCATCAAGAGAGCATGATGGACTGGGATTAAGTTTATGTGGATTCACTGGACACACGTGTCATTCAGGGGTTTTTCTTCTCAAAGCAATACGCTTTGACACCTAAACCCAGTCAAATAGTTAAAATAAAGGTGAATATTTAATAAAAAATGAGTAATGGTCCTACAGTGGACAGTACTGGGTAAAGGTCCAGTGCTTGGGTCATTGCACGTGACACCGGTCCTCAATGAATAAAAAAAATGATGATCTTCAGTAAAAAAAAAAAAAAAAAAGCTTTGGGTTATTGAATAAAGTCAGAGATATAGAGTGTTAAAAATGGATGCTTGCACAGTGATAGTGATATACATGTGTCACTCTGTAGAACTGCTTGAGGATGAAGCGTGCATGCAAGCGTTCTGGAGCAGGTGGGGCCGTTCCCCTCGTAGTGTGCAGTGATTACTGTTGGCTGTGGTCCACCCAGCCTGCAGCTAGCACAACATTATCTATGGCTCAGTGAAATCCCTTTTATTTGATTTGATCTTCTTTCCCTTTCAGGTCGAACGTTGCCGCGGTTCCGTGACAGAAAGCCATAACACTAGCAAACCATAAAGTCTAAAAGTTTGGAACATGTCTTCATAAATCCCACTATCATTTACAACCCGATGTGCTCTGTATGATGTTATGAAGTGTAAACATATGTGTGATGCTGTATATCATCTGCACTATAATCAAGGGAGCAAAAACCCAAGCCCCTGATTGATTTAGTGCTCATTAAGAAACACACACACACACACACTTCTTGGCTGAAAATTATCAATGAGGGTGACACACAGTGCACAGAACATTTATTATGATTTATAATGTTTTTCTCACTTTATCACAACTGCTCATTTCCTAGCAGCAGTGTCCTAAATCTTTTTAACTAGAATTTGGGAAAAAAAGATGAGAATCATTCTTTAAAAAAATGTTATTTTATTGCAGATCCTTAGGAACTGTAGATGTTTATGGGGTAGGTCCTTAAAGAGTAAAAACTGACTCATGGGTATCAGCTGGTTTTCAGTCCTTCTTTTTTAGCTGCTCTCTTCATTGAGACGTGGGGAGCTCATAAAGAGGCCGAGAGTGAGAGGATCCGGGTGATGTAATTTGCTCTTAGCGTCAGTGAGGAGCAGTCTGGTGATTTAGCAGAAGTGTGCTGAAGACATGACAGAGACTAATTGCTTTCATTAATCATGTTTTGCCGAGCCCATTCGGAGGTAAACTAATTGAAATCCTCTTACCTGTCAGGACGCCAACCATTGTGAGCCTGGCAGGAGTCACAAGGGGAGGAGGGGCGGCAGGGGAGGAGGATGGGGGGGAGGCAAAGAGGTGCGGGGAAAAAAGAGTGCACGAGAAGGAACAGGCAGGAAATGAAGCTCTAACTACAAATAAACCACGTCTTTGTCTAGACAAATCTCTTTTCAAGCCGTAATGCTCTCTGAAATGTGTTAATGTCATGTAAAGTCTTTCAGGGGGCCGTGGGGCTGAGGAGAAGCCAAGCGCAAATGTGGCTTGGGAAGAAAGGCTCTTTTCCAGCATAAAATACCAAATCAAATTATTCCCCTGGTCCAGCTGCCAGTGGCGTCAGAGAGAAAGAGAGAGGCTTTAGACCTTAATACCTTTGTGTGTGACAGGGGCCATTACTGAGGCCCCTTTATGGAGGAACACAACAGAGACATCAGAACGGGCCGGTCTCTGCAGACAGATGGAAGAAAAGACATCCAGACAGACAGTGCAGAGATAGAGGAGAGTGCATTCACTGTAAATAGCCTGCAGGAGTAAAGTACTTTCACCATCTCTTTGCACTAAAAATGGAGTAATGGGAAGGATTGACTGCTATCGCTATAAAAACATTAAGAGAAATAGGTTTATAGTTGGTACACCTGGTACATTAAGAAATAGTTGCAGAGAGAAAGAACTCTATAACTCAAAGAAATAAAAAGCCACTTCAAGGTTCAATAGCCGTCTGTAGGAGGGTGAGGTGGCTGGGGATGGTTTATTAGGCTTATCAAGCTGTTTTATTGTTGGACACAACGTTTTTCCTTTGAGTCTTTTGGCTACTAAAGAAATGATCCATCCTGTTTCTTTTCTTAGTGACCTCAGTGCATTTAGATCGAACCTCATCATGTTTAATCTTTAAAACATATGATGCAAAGCTCATTTATTGTGTTTTAAAGAATTTCTTTTGGTACTTTATTGAATAAAATGACAGTTTTCTATTTATATATATCAAAACATGATATTTTTTTCATTTCGCATCTGATTCAGTTAATTGCAGTGAATCAGATGATAGGGTTGTCATGACAACTGAAGCTCATAATTGCTGCGCTCATAATTTTGAATCTACATCTACCTGCTCGCATCATGCATTTTGCTGCCGGTCAAAGTGCAGAGCGTTCAGTTTGGATTTGAGGAAGAGGTCCCATCTGGATTTATGCACACTCGTACACAAAGGGAAACCAACACACACACACACACACACACTTTTTGGCATTGGCATTCAGGAGTTGCATAGAGGATAAATCCAAAAGTGATTGCCGTGTGAAAGGCCCTCCTCCTGCCTTGAGAGTGCGTCTCCAGTTACGAGGTCACAGACAATTAGACAGAGAGGATCAGACAGGTCCACTGTTGTCATGGTGCTGCGTTGTGAGTCTTTGGCGCTACATGGACATGTGCACCAAAACTTCAGTTCTGACTCCAGCACTTTGTAATTATGCACAAAACGTTGCTGTACATGACCACATAAGCGAACACATAAACGCAGATATTTTCTGCAACAACTCTCACCTAACACCTTTTTCTTCATCTTTCCTTCATTCCAGACAAACATTGCCTCAGGCTTTCAGGGCTTTTAGTAAGACAACTGTAATTTAAGGTGCAGGAATGATTTGATTTGCCAAAAAAATATCATATCTGCTTATTCACTGCTTCCTGAACACCTCTTGTCAGTGATGGGCTGCGTTCTCTTTTGTTGTAGTGAGGTGGAGTAGGGCCTGCAGGGACACGGGCCGACTCCAGATCTTATCACCTCTGCCATCCCGTATTAGGTTACGTCCATTTTTTAATTTAGCATACTGGGAGACAAGTCAGCATTTACAATGAAGCCTTTATGATCTGTGTCAAGTCAGTGCCAGCAACGAGTAGTTTTCCTTGTCGCTTGTATGAACACTCAGCCAAATATGCAGCTCATTTAGTTTATATGTCAGACGATAAAAAGTGGAAATAGGTTTATTTTTGAAGCAGATAAAGTTTATTTTTTTGTCACAGTGCATAAGTTTTAACTCAGCAGCAAATATTACTGAACATTATAAAGAATCTATGCTTAAGATTAATAATGTTAAACAACAAAGGACCTCAAATGATTATTTATCTCTCCATTTCTTCACAACAACACTTTTAAATATATATATATATGTATAAAGTTTTGAAAGATAACAATCATATAGAACAGAAAGAAACTAAATATTTTTCAAGCTCATGGTCAGTCTGTTTAAACTTAATTTTTTGGGATGGGAAGAAAGAATATTGAAGTATTAGAAGCGTTTTAACCATAAAAATCCCCCATTGCAAAGCAAATTTGTTCAGCACAATACAAGATCGCAGCAAGTTTTAAGATGGATAAGGTCATATTTACCATGTCTTTGACTAAAGATGTGTATGATTTTAAGATGTGTTTTGAATAAAATGGGTCCCCAACTAATAACTAGCATGCTCTGCAACTATCTGAAGCTAGAATAAAATAGTAGACATTATAAAATATTGTTATTATTTTAACTCTACTTGCGTAGACTTCAGGTCTGGCCACCCTCAACAGTTAACATTTCAGTAATGTTTGCAGCTTTGGACAGTTTCTAATAACCACATCTGTAGATAAATTCACACAATAAATCTATTAAGACATCCAAACAAAACCATAAAGATGCTGCTTGTGATTCTTGTGAAATATTTCAGTGTTCCTAACTCCTTCCTGTGGGAAGGAAACTTAAGCTAACAGAAAAACTTGGAGATTCAGACTGTTATTGAACTCTTTTAAAATACCATCAGGTGTTTTGCAAACTGCACTGGAATTAGCTGGGCGTATGGATATGTGGATATGGAAGCTGAAATACAATAACTGTAGGTACCATGCAGGTACAAGCTTGATGATTTACATGTTTCTTTTGTTTTGTTTTTTTTAACTATTGAAATTAGTTACAATATTGTTACCTGGCTAGCTGGTGACTGGTGGCTGGCCTGTTTACTGAAACCATTCCATCGTCAGCATGAAAAGGCCACTCTGTAATGGGCATTGTCTTGATGTTCTTGCCTTTTCTCCTCTCTGGTCCTTATTGTGTATTTCTGGTGTATATAATTTCTTCCTGTGCAGTAAGGCTCACGTGTTTTTTCTTTAACATTTTTAGTTTTCATTGGGGATCTGCTGGGCAACATTTGATGGAATTGTGCACACATTTTTCATAACTCTATGCACATTTCATGACAAAGAATGATGCATTATGTATATACAAAAGACAACAATAGAATATAAAAGTCATGCCTTCATATGTCTGTTATTAAAGAACAAGCACATCTAGTGTCTCACAGTTTTTTTCCATGGATTTCTGCTGTGTCATGAATTAGCTCCAGTTGCGAAGAAAATCCTTTTCTCTCACATGAGGACAAATCATGCTTTTCCTCTTCTTGATCTATAGTCAGGTATAGTCAGTTGTTCATCATCTTTACCTTTTACACGTTATCACAAAATTCAGAAAAGATTTGCACCATTGTTTCTTACAGACTAATTCAACGTACAAAAGCATGCACTCTTTAGTTAACAGACTTTTGGTAAAAATAAAACGGTTAAAAAGAAATTATATTAATAAAACTTCTGGGTACAGAGACCAAAACCATTTAAGCTAGTTTACATTACTTTGCATTGTAATGTAAACAACAAGACACTGGGTGAGAGGATCTCTTCTTGTAAATATATGAGTCCTTAAAGCATAATTTCTCCACAGCAAATGCAAATAGCAACTCAAACATTGTTATTTTTCTGGTTTCCATAAAAAATTTTAAATTCAGAACGTACAGTGCTCCGTTTTTAGATGTTTTCCTTAGTCTTTTAAATGAGTTTTAATTTTTCTGCATGCAAAAAGATCTGCAAAAATTAGAACACAACAGTTTATAATGTCCCAAACTTCCTAAAATGCCTCATTTTTTTGTTAAGACTTTTTTTCATTCAGTACTTTATCTTCCTCTCCACAAAATACATTTACATAATGAAAGCCTGCCTTGTGGCTACATTGGCTCTTCGCAAACAGAAAATGAGCAGCTACCATGAATTGCCATTTTTGACCCATCCGATTACCAAGCAGTGATGCATAAATATGTGCTTTCAGGATGTTTTTTTAAAGAGCAGGAGCTAAAACAGCACTTTTCAGACAGGAAATGATTCTGAAAAAGAATGTGTGCTGCCAGAAATATACAAGGAAGGAAAATTTGATTTACAAAGAATGTAAATCTCCTCAAAAAAGATCTCTAAGTTCACCATAAACCTGTAACTAAGCATTACAGCCTCTCTATGTGTTCTTAGTATGTCTAGCATTCAAAGGGGACAAAAACAATGAGGATACATTGGTAATATTTGTTGTCTGTCTTGATTACAAACTCTTTTGACTCACTTTTCTAACATGATTTACTATGTTTCTTAAAATTCAACTGTTTGTTCCTTGGTGGGAAGTAACTAGCATATTAGCTTGTTAGCATGATATGGTATGTCTGTGTTCATAGCACATAAAAATGTCAAAAAGATTCAATATTTCACTCTCTCAGTCGGCCACATTTGCATTTTTTCTTCAAACGCTCCACCTTCCTCCTCCGCTGACCTTTTCCGTTTAACAGAAATGGGCCTAGCAGCTTTTTGTCATGGCAAATAACCTTCTGTGACACAAAAACTTGATGCGAACTGGCAGAAGTTATGTGGCTAAACAGACTTGAGCAGCTCGTGGACTACCTGAAAGTATTAACACATTGAACTTTGTCATTCTCTCAGCTGGTGGTTCAGATGTAATCTTATGAATTATGGATTGGCATTTAAATACGCTCACTTCAATTTTTATTTGCAATAATGCCTGCGTATCATGGCAGGAAAATATAAATGTATCTTCAAGCCCGGACAAAAACACTGCTTTTAATTGGAAAGAGAAAAGTGAGGAGCAGTATGACAAGCAAGCACCCTCTAAATGTTTTCCTTTGCCTCTCAGTGTGTCTGCGGGTGTTTCAAGTGACATACTGTACAACATGCTCATTCAGGGTCGAAATGATGAAGGAAGGGGGTTACAGAAAGGGGGCATCAGATGGGGTTAAAGTGGGGTGTGTGCTGCAGGGTTGCTGGGGGCATGGGGAAAGGGATTGGGTGAGGTGTGGGGTAGGAAGGGAAAGGAAGGGGGGCAGCCTTGGTTTCCTGTTCCCCAAATTCCCAGCTCCTGTCTGCAGAGCAGGTACACAAAGCCTCCCTTGAAAGTTTTTGGAGACGGGCGGCGGGATGAAACACAGCCACTGATGGTTAACAGATCTGTCCCCCTGGACCTCCCTCCTTCTCCCGCTCCCTTCCTTCTATCCCCTCCTGCACAGCAAGCCAATGCTGCGTTTGTTTACACTATCCCAAGACTTTTTAGCATTTTCTGGCCGGGTCGGTAGACTTGGCGGGTTTCCATCCTGCTGATTGCCATATTCCCAGACCAGAAATGTCACTTACCACTTTGCTCTCCTTCCTCCACCAGTTAACTCCTTTGTAATCCCACCGAACTGCAAAGTCACCCAGGATATAGAACATTTTCTCCCATTCCAGGGTATTCTCTGATTGTGCTGCCGCTGTGTGCCCTTGGTTCAGAGCGGCAGACTGCAGAAATCATATCAGGCTACTCGAACAGGAAAAACATCCTTTCTACTGAGCCTGTAAGGAGAAATAGAGCCAGTGCAAAGAAAAGCAAGAGAGATAAACAAGAGCTTTGCACAGCTAATTTATTTTTAGTATACATTTTAAA
Source organism: Kiunga ballochi (assembly GCA_037177335.1). Taxonomy (NCBI): domain Eukaryota; kingdom Metazoa; phylum Chordata; class Actinopteri; order Atheriniformes; family Pseudomugilidae; genus Kiunga; species Kiunga ballochi. Next base: position 10,959,815 of record JBAMIG010000019.1, read on the forward strand.
ACCATCATCCATCAATTATTGCTATACAGAAAGGCGGCACACTGAGTCTGATGTGTTTTATTATTGTGTTGCTGCTCGCATTAATGCTTCCTGGCAGAATAAAATCATCAAGCAGTGACGATTATTTTCACTCGTTCAGATCATGGCCTGCAGGTAATGCTATGTTATTTTCTTGCATTGCATACAAAACAGGAAAAATTATTTCTTCTCAGACAGTTATTCAGAGTAAAGCCATGACTGCTTTGACTTGCATGCATCATTAATGTTAAATGGTCACAACTTGTTTAAAATATGTGTGAAGAGCAAGGGCTATACTTTCTGTAATGTAGCGTTTGCCTGGTAGCTTTTTTAAAAATTGGATTTCTGTTCATGATTTTTCTACAGCAAGTATCAAAATCCCTGAAACACAATCAACCAAGACTCTACCTCTCATATTTAAACTTTAGGTTGGACTGACAACATGCTAACTAGTTCTTTGGTCCCTGTAAGAAGTTTGTTCATGTTTACAAAATCTACTTTAGAATTTTCTTCCCTAATAATCTGGATCAAATATTGTTGCTGTAGTGGAATTTGGCACTTTTCAAAGAAAGAAGCATTTTTCACCAATCAGAGCAAGCCGGGGGATAACTGTAACAGAAACAAGAGATAAAATAGACTAATTAGAAAGAAAGTGAAAATAAATGGCTGTTCAGTATGAGAAAATGTGTTATCTTAAGAGTAAAGCATCTAAGTATTTTCACAGATATACTGCAAGTATTTAAATGAGCATGAGATGGGATATTAAGAGACAACTCACTTTTCTATTTTTATTATTTGTGTTAATATTTGTTGTCTAGTTTGTTTCAGATGAGCATGACCGAGATCAGGTATCCTGTGTTATTAAAGCCAATATCTTCTTTTATCAAATCAATAATTGCCTGAGAAAAGACAGATAGATGATGAAACGAGCTGATTGGATGGGATGGCCACACTGATTTTTATTCAGTCCATGGAACTTAAAAGCTTTCTAAATGATGCTGCGTGTTGGGATTAAATGACTTCTTGTATTTGAGCACAAATACTATGCTGCAAGGAAATGATGCTGTGTGAACGATGAGGCAGTTTTGGAATAAAGATGTACTTCAGCTGAGACTTTGAGTGGAAATGGAGTCCACTAGGTTAGTTGCATTAGAAGATGAAGTGACCCGCAATGTATTTTTAGGACATAAAACTGCAAGATGATTCTACTATGGAAGGAATAAAATTAGAAATAACATAGAGGAAACAGGGTCCACCTTTACTTCAGTTTTAGCTGAAGAAAAAAAAACCCAGAGGGGAACAGAAACATCACCCGTGACTTATCGAGCAATAACAAGCCGAGGTGGGACGCCCAGCTGTTTTATTAACGGATGACATCCAGTTTAATAAAGTGGCTCAGAGGCTCCTTCTTCTGCCAGACGAGAAGGAGCCTGGCCCCGGTTCGAGACCTAACTGTGGAGTGTCGGCCCAATTAACACCCAAGAGGGAGGCCCTTGAAAGAACACACACACACACACACATGCCCACACATGATTATACTGCAAGTGCTCCCACACACTGCACACAGGGAGGTCCAAAGGGGCTGCAAAATAAACCCTCAGGGACCCAGTACCTCACAGCTTAGCTAAGAAGTCAAGCACGTGCACGTCAACTCACACACACTCGTTGTTGTCGGGTGGCCTTAGCTCGTCCATATAAATCCCTGCCACTCAACTTTAGATGGAATAGTGCGGTGGGCCTAGTAAATACGAGGGCGTGTGTGCTTGACCGCAGATGCAGGTGGAGCTTTGGTGTGGTGGGGGTAGACGGCAAACGGCGGGTCAGGGCTCAGGGCCCAGCTCAGGGCCCTCACAGCACTACTTACACTCCTAAAGAACCAAATACTGCAGCCTTGCAGTGATTGGAAGCTGCGGTGAGGGGTTATGTAAAAGTTCATAGAGGGAGTTTTGGCAGTGACTAAACTGCAGCAGTTGTTGTATAAGTAATTATAATTAGCAGGAGGTGTGCAGTAGGTAAAGGCTTCACCTTTACACATTTTAGATGCCTCCACTCAGTACAATAAGAACTTCTCTTTATGGACAGTCAGTCGAACCATCTGGGAGCTGAATCGATATAAGAACTGATGAGGGAACAGCAGGAACAGACTTTAATGGCTGATAACATCCACGTGGATGTATTGATGGCTCAAACTTAGATTTGCTGTGCTTGAGGGAGAAAAACAACATTGCAAACAGCAGAAAACCAATCAGTCAGATTTTAACACGTCTGCTCTGGTAAAATGATTACTCGTGTGCAAAACAATGCTTAAAAATGCCATCATATCTCTATTGCCATGCATTGCAGGTGTGTGCATGTGTAATGCAACAAGCCATCACTGACCTCCCAATGACACAGCCCACTCAGTCTGCAGGTCCATCAAGTGATGCAACCAAAGTGTTTTTGGCTCAATGAGACCAGCCACCACCATGCTTTAATAACATTTCACAGTACAGACTAGTTTGAGCAGCCTTGTCTGTATTGAACAGACATAACTTTGGACACTGAGTCCTGGAGTTGACAATCCTGGCTGAGATCCCTGGCATCCACAGTTCCCTGATTACCAGCTGTCCCTGCCCCCTGCTCTGTCTGTCAAATCACGGTAACTGTGAAATAAACAAACAGTAAACAAAGGGTCTAGTTTAGCACCGCCACCAACAACATGTCTACCACTCACTGGTCTAAGTGAGCCTTAACCTCTGCAAGAGGAGTTAGAGGCCTGTCTTCTGTTTTAGACAGCTTCAGGAGGAGTCTCAATCAGTAACAGTGGTTTTGTATATCTCATGTAAAGAGAAATAACATTGGCCATTTGAAGAATACTAGGACATAGAAGGAAATCATGACGAGGTTCAGTTTGGGACCTTTTACTTACTGTCTCAATCTGCAGACATCTGCTTGCTCCAGAGACAAATTCCTCAAACTCAATACACATCAGCCACTAAAAGAACACAGGCCTATTAATAGGCTTCCTGCTCGTAAAAGAGATGTGGCTCATGTGGATGTGGATTGTTTTTTTTTTTTTGGTGGTGGTGGGGGGGGAGGGGGGGGGTTTGTTTGATATGCATGTAATACAATATTAGTTCAATTGTGATGCACCGTCAGAGGCCCCCACTATGGAAATCCGCATGAAATCACTGTCTGGGCAAGATCGTAAATCACCGATGGCATTGTTTATTATTGCAGAACAGTTTTATGGTGGCCGCGCAATTCGCTGGGACATCCAGGAGAGGAATGCCCAGTACGGATCCTGCAAGGGGAATGAACCTTTTGTTTCCAGAATGGGATTTGCTGGGAGTTCAGCAAAGAATGGGCCACTTGGGAATCACATGCTTACCGTTTAGGCCTGATTAAAGCACGGGAACATGGAAGGAAAGGCAGGCTCTGAGTTGACTTTGATATCATGGTGAGGGATGATAAATCTCAGCAGCAATCAAAGTTCTGACGGAGGACTGGGAGTAAGGTAAAACCCACCAGCCAAATCCCCAAAAATCTACTTCTCTTTAGTTTTGCAGAAGCAGCCAGAGCGGCTGGCCGACATGCACCCACACCCACTCTTTCTTTCACAAATCGTCTAGTCTGGTCTGACTATGTCTCCCAGGTCTGCAGACATCGGGAAAACTTATCAAAGAGAACAGATGTCTATTCTGCCACAGAGAGCGAAAGACACTTCCTAATAGATCAGCTGTTCATGAGTAGAAAAGATGCATTCAGGGTCGGTTCTGATGGAACCAGCTTTGCTTTGCTAGCTGACTTGCATGCTTCCCCTCAACTATCACTCCCACTCAATGCAAACACATAATTAATCTGGATATTAAACAAGCAGTGCGGCTGTAAATAAAATTCCCAGCATGATTAATTCTCTGGCGTGGTTTTGGAGGCCGGACACGTTCTTCCCTGTTCGGGTTAGTGTTACACGCTGGACTGTCTTAGCTCTGACCACCTCATAAAATCTGCCTCATAAATATTTTTTATTCTTAAGTCATTTAAACTAACTCAGCTCTGTGCGAGACTGCAGCGGCTGAATTCATGCAAATTACGCTGCAGACACACACTGTTATTATATTTTGGAAGAAGTATGGTTTGGGGGTTTGGGGGGGTGGGGTCAGGAGCCTCAATAATAATGTAATGTGCTTGTCAAAGTAATCTTGAGAAAAAAAATGTCATTTGAAGGATTGTGACCATGAAAAAACACAAAGAAAGCGTTTATTTATAGTTGCATCACAAATAACAAGAGAAATGTTCATCATGCAGGAGCAGTCTGGGTGTAAAATATGTTTTAAATGGCACTCGTGTGGATTTACAGGACCTGATTAGCATGCTGGTATGTGATGTTTGGTCTAGATTCGTGCCAGCTCTGGTTTCTGTTTGCTTCCTGGTGGGATTAGTGGCTGAAGACTGTGGCATCAGTGTCAATCTGGACACTAGAGAGAGATAGGGATGCTATTCTACAAACATTAACACACCTTTGGTAGAAGAGGGGAAAATCTGCTGCGTGTTAGCGGAAACAAAAGCCCAAAAGCAAACAATGTAACAGTTCACAAATCAGTTTTATTAATTTAAACACAATCAAATAATAATGTCAAAAAACATCTGTACACATATTTTGCAGACACTACAATCTTTTGCGTTTTCACAACGAGGCCCATGTAGTGTAAAGTATTTCCAGTTTGCATTTATGATTGCAACATAATAAAAAAAAGCGTGCTGTATGAATCTATAAAACATTTCCTCTATTTACCTACCATTACCTTGATCTAGCAGCAATATGTAGATACCCCCGGAGTGTGCGGGGAGAAGTTGTTTTGAGACAAAGGGGGGTCTGTTTAAGAGGAAAGGGACTCAAATTGAAATGCAAAGGCCAACAGTGATCATGTGCAAAAGAGAGAAAAAATGAGAAACACAACAAGTGGGTTTCTGTTTAAGAAATTCACAGTCGATAGCACATGTCCTGTAAGTTCACAAACCCCTCGAAGTTAGTGGCTTTTCTCTCACTGTTCATTATGGTTTCCCCCGTCCACAGATGTAGAAGCACCACTAAAAGGGCTTCATGGGTTTCGGCGACTTCAAAAGAAGGACACAGAATGTATTTTCAAAGTCAAAATAAAAACACTAGATACAAAATTACGCTTGCTGTACAAGTTTTTTTTGTTTTAATAGTGCTTGTATAAAAGATAATAAAACCTATTCAAGCCTGCTTCTTTAAATATCAGATTTTTTTTCTCAAATTAGTTGTTAAAATGACTCTCAGTAGGCAGGAAACTGCCCCCTGTTATTTCTGAAACCCTTATCAGAGTTCTGTTTACGTTCAGATATATGGGGTCAGGGCTGCAAGCTGGTGAAATGCCGTAGGGACACAAGTTGTGAGCTACTTGTCTGAATAGCTATTAAAAAAACCCAAAACAAAAACTTCCCTTTGAAATGTGTTTCTGCAGAGGTCTCAAAGTAGAGGAGAGATGTTACTCTGTTTAGAGGTGTGACTGAAGTTTCCTGAAAGGATGAAACAAAAAGAGGTCCTTGACACTTGACATCCATGCTTTTGGTCTTGACAAAACAAGTGATAACAAAATCCCGTTATCTACAGATTTGTTTAGCGAACATAACTCGGACGCGTCAACACTTTCAGGTGTCGCACAAGCTCACGTGTGATGGGATGCCTCATTTTTATGTCTTCTTTCTTTTTTTTTTCTTCAAATAAAAGCATTGCCATATTTCAAGAGCATGTACCTAAATGAATATAGGAAGGAATAGTCCAGTGATTACAAACTTACACACACACAAAAAAGATTTCCTCTGTACACGATTGTCTCAGCATTAATAAAGTATTTTGTTAATTTTCTTAAATTATTAGAAAACCCCTTTGTTTGTTTCTTCCATAAATGTCTTCCTCTTGCTGTGGTGGAGATTAATAGTACTTTGTAAAAGGCACGAGTCTTTTGTCATCGAGGTACCTTCTCAGTGGCACGGCGCCACTCACAAAGTCTCTGTTCATAAATAAGAAGCAAAGGACTCCCCTGCTGAAACCTGACAGAGGAGCAGTCATCATGTCTCTCTGTCCCTTTGTGGAAGGGAGACTTTAAAAGAAGTTAAACCAGAAGAAGAAGTGGTGAAGAGCAGAAGCGGGATGAAGAAATGTCCCCAGCAGGAGTCGCAGCCTGTGATCGACTGTGGCTGAGTTCTGCTGTGAGGCGAGGCGAAGTAGACGAGGCTGCCGGTAGCTCTGCTTTCCTTACAGGTGTGAACCCTGATAGAGTCCCAGCACAAAGGGAGGGGGGGCATAAAACACTTTGACAGCTTCAGAAAACGACCGATTCACAGTAACCAGGGCGAGCATCTGCTGCGCCGTAAATTCACCTCTTTCTCCTTCGCTTTGCAGGAAAAAAAGAGGAGAAGTTTTGGGTTAAGACGACTTTATGTCAGCACACTGACTGCACGCTTCTCTTTTCCACTCTGCTCTTCTTTTCTCCCTTTGTAGTAAAAGACAGCACATGGGGGGTGGGGGGGGGGTCTCTTCTTTTCTGAGCTCTGGAGGCTGCGATAAGCGTGAGACGGGGCAGGAAGGTGAAGGTGAAAGGTTGCTTGTTGTGCTGAGGTGCAGAGGGGTGTACGATGGTTGTGTAGTGCTACAAGTACTCCAGGTCTAGAGCATGGTGGAGGGCCATGAGGTCTGAATGGCTGGAGATCCTCCAGAAGGGCATGTTGTGCTGGAGGAGGATAAAAACATTGCTTTAGGGGGAGTTATGCAATTGATTAATCAAAAAACACACTCAAGTGTATATAATCAGGTTTCTTTTGACTAGAACTGGTGGGTTCTGGTATTAAAAGCAACAAGAACTACTCACCAACACACCCCTGCTCCCATCAGTGCAGCCATATCGTACATCTGTATCCTCTAACTAATTTCTCCGCTGCACTGATTTCCCGTTTTATACCAACAAACTAATTCAGTCTGAAGTGAAATGAACTCCTGAATGAGCCTCCTGCCTGCCAGTGTGTTTTTAGGACAGTGCAAATGAGCTGTTGTTCCCAAGCAGAGGATGGGGGAGAAACCTGAGTCACAGAGAATGAAAGGAGCTTGTCAGGTAGAGTCCTCAGCTCCTGGAGCCCATTACCCTCCCCTTATCAAAGGTATGGCCTCTCCCAGGCATATGTTCCGCTTAGGAGAGCCTGCACTGACCCTTAAAAAGCTCTTTGCTTTTTGTTTTGTAAATTGTCTTTGCTTTTAAGTTTAAAAGCTGGAGATGTTATCTCTGCCTTCTCTCCCAGGCGATGGTAATAACTGAAGACAGAATTGTTTCAGGGATTGTGGATTTTTTTTTGTGTGTGTGTTTTTTTGGGGGTGGGGGGATGAAGGAATGAGGGGCAGGAGAACTTTTAGACATTTTGCTTTTGTAGTTCCACACAGTGTCACGTCTGATATGTTTCTCCTGACGGGTGAAATTGTTGTGCTATTTCACGTCTTCTCTGATGTTGACACAGAAACCTTTTACTCCATGGCGTGTCGTGGGACTCGCACCGCCTCTCAGAAGGGGGGGAATAAAAAAAACACCTTATCCTTCCATCAATGTCACGCTCCAACAACTTAAGAATGAGTGAAAATATCTGCATTTATTTCCACAATCATCCCTCAAGACTGCATTCCCAGGGCGTGTTCACTTTCCATAATACAGAGCTATTGCTTTACACTTCCATCCAGGGTGAGGGCTGTTACTTCTCCCTGATCACTCTTCATCACACTTACATTCCTTATTTACTGACTAACAGGAAAAAAAAGAAGCTGGAAGCTTTTCAAAGTGAAGCCGCGTCTTCGTTCTGACAATGCGACGCACCAAAACTGTCAGAGAAATATGTTATGATTAATTTGCTGGTGAATTTGTTTGCTGTGTGCTGCTTTTGGTTTACATCCAGA
>JBAMIG010000019.1:10967874-10981835 GCA_037177335.1 Kiunga ballochi
CAGAAAGGCTCCACACAAAATGTGGCGCAAGATCCAACAGGTAACATAAAAAGGGCAAGTCAGTTGTCGGCATCATGTGACGCGATGCCATCGTGTTTTCTGAGAGTTAGTGGTGCGGCATTGGGTGGGGGAGGGGGGGTCCGCTTGTTTGATCCATCTCGTGCTAACAGGCTTGTCACTGCAGTAAATATTCTAATTTCATCAACAATGATTTAAGCCTTATTATGTGCACTCTATTTACGATGTGCCTTCAGCGTGCCTGAAAGGACTTGTCTAACATTACACATGCAGCATTCACACTGCTCACAGCAGCAAACTGGAATATATAATTATGCCATCTCCCCCTCTCCTGCTCTGTAAACCTGAGATGGCAGAGGAAGGGTGCTGATTACACACTACAGACTTTCTCTCTTGTACTTAGATGCTCTCTAAGAGGATAAATGAATAAAAGCAAAGCAAGATTGTTGAGAAGAGCTAAAGATTTCTTTCTTCAGAAAGGTATGGCCATTATGTTTTGTGTTCGTTTCTCAAGAAACCATACAGGGAGAATATGTGGCACTTCTTACCTTTTTTGAGCCTTGCTCCTCTTCCACCCCATCTCCAACAACAATGTAAACAACTTTCCTCCCAAACCTTTGAATTACTCTCTCAAAGCAGCTCTCCTTCCCTGTGGAAGAGTCAAGAGGAGGATGTTAGTGGATTGTTAGCGTGGATGCAAACCTCTACACTGGCACAAAACACACACAGTAGCGTAAACAATAAATGGCAAGTTGAATCACATGTACGGGGAAAAACAGATGCTATAAAACACCGTACTGACAAAGCAGGTAAAATGTAAACGGAGTGCAAGAGAGAGAGAGAGATGTGATAAGATCAGCCCTCAGATAAAGACAAACTTAAAAGCATTAACTTTGCCCTTCTCCTAAAACCTCTGTTTGCTCCAGAGAAACCTCTAACTCTCCTCCAACTCTGAACCGATGGGCCTGAAAACATTGCATCAGGGAAGTTTGATGTTTATTTTTCATTTGAAACAGTGAAAAAGGGGGTTGGTGGAAGGAAAAGTGGGGAAATGTCAGGAGGAATAAGAGGAGGAGGGTTGTGTGTTGCTCTGGAATGACATAAATGTGCAGAAGTGGTTTCATATGCAGAGATCGAGGAGCAGAGGCCTGGTGAGGCCCAAAGTAGAGTCTGCTCCAAGAAAATAATCCCAGGCTGATTAGGACTATTCCCTCACAGAAGAACATCAACCTTCTCCGGTGACCAAATCTCTCACCCTGTCCACACCTTGGCCCTGTCACTTAGGTAGCATGTGTGTCCTCGGTATTTATTCCCAGCAAACTTGAAATAATAAGCACACGTGTCCCACAGTGACAGCCAGAACACAGCGGGCAAAACAAAGCAGAACTAAATCACTCATTTCAGCTGTGTTTACCTATTTTGGTTGCACTATAAATATTCTCAATAGGAAAGACAACTCCCAAGCCATAGAGCAGGACCTTGGCCAGAGCAGGGATAAGCTGTGTGGTGGTCACCAGGATATTCACACAGTTTGACCTGTAGAGAAGGCAGAGGTGACATCATTCTAAATTACTCCGAGGGAAGGCAAAAGAAAACAGATTGGGAAGAATATGTGGACACAGCAATGAATCAGTTCCTTAAAACATGTCCTGAAATGAAAGATCGGCCACTTTTTCAATGGTAATCTCTCAGCAATTGTATTTGTCAAAATTAGAAGAGACAAGCTGTGCAAAAGACAAATCCGCAGCATTGTTTCTTTTATATTGTTTGGATTCAAGAGGACTTATTTACGTTTTTATACAAGTTTATATATGTGCAGTGTGGGACTGGGTGCAATTTTCCTCACCCTACCTTGAGTGGATTAATGTTAGTGCTTTCAGTGCCAGTGTTAACCAGGAGTCCGTCAAGGCTTCAATTTCTGCTCGCAATTGCAACCAGGCTTCCCTTTTGGCCGGGCCCAGCAAACCTGAAATGCAGGGTAACATTGTTTGGGTTGGACCCGCCATGCGAATACCACTAAAACGTTCAAAATTTACCCCCGCTTTTAGAACACACACACATCCAAATGTGCACTCCTACAAACGCCCACACAAAGAGGGGGCACACACACATGCAAACTCATTTCTGCTCAGCAGATCTGCGTGGAGAGCCGCTGCTTGTCAGGGATTACCTCCGACGTTATTTTTGTAGGTGGTGTAGATTTCTTTTACTCGTCTGTAGCGGAAGGCCAGTTTTCTCATCCAGTCCACACCTCCCCGCACGCCTGTGGCCAGACACAGGTTGGCACTGGTAGCTGCTGCATGGAAACCATCAGCGCTGAAGTTATATGTACTAAAGTAAAGGCAGAGATTGGAGCTGTTAGCACATTCTGCTTCACACATTTCTTGTCAACCCAAAAAAGAAAAAATTTGCTGGTGCTTCACCTTAAGTCCTGGCCGTTGTCGTCAGAGGACACATCGTCGATGTGTACCTGGTCACATTCCTGAAACACAAAAAACATTTGTAGAATTTACAGACTTTTGTTTATTTGAAAACCACACAATTCAATTTTCCACAAAAACCAACATGTTTTTCAGGAATGTGTGATTCAACCTTGTACTTTTCAAATGAGCTCTTTACTGAGAACAATCAGATATATAGCTTTAAAAATGTTTAAAAAGAGTCATCTGCAGAGACGTGTTTGACACTACAAATAAATATACATACACAAATAAAGTAAAGAAATGCACGCAGGTTAGATATTAAAGGAGTATGTGGCTATTTGTGCATCTCCCATTATATGTGCACCGTCCTCTCCTTCATGTGTCCTCTTGGAAGGGCCGAGAGATTCTGCAGCTCTGTACTGATTCCACCGTTACACAGTAACACAATCCAGACTTTCTGGTAAATGTAACCTAGTAGAAAAATTGAACCTGATGCTAACCGCCAATGAAATTATGACCTCTGATTGCTGCTGCGCCACACACCAACACAGCCCTGGGGCGAGCCAGCCAGTCAGGCTGGCCGGTATGAACAACGCACAGGAGAAAGCAGCAGACAAAAAAAAAAAAGGAAAAAAAAATCTGTTATTAGTTTTCCATTTATAGGAGAGCTCTGGTTCCTCCTCCCTTCATCCAGTCTCTCCGCCCCATCAGCCAGCTTGAAATGTGAGGGATTCCTGCCTTGGCACTCTGATCAACACATTTCATGTGAAGCAGAAGTCTAGTGTTTTTTTTAAAGCTAAAACTAGTGTTATTTAGTGATGTACACAACAGGAGGTTGAGCAATATCGTTGTTAAAAGAAAAATTCATGATGTTAACTTTAAATTTGTTTCACTCAGCTGTAATCTTGAGGGAATAACAGAAAGAGTATTTGATAAATAGTGCAATGTGGTTTTTCTTCTAATTTCTTTGGAAAGCTGCAGGTTTTAAAGGGTACATAACTGCCAAAAGCATTAGTTTCACCTGTTTAATGTTATGTGAAAAATAATAATTTCTCATGGAAATTGAAACTCTGGGAAGAGAATTCCTTTGGTTTTAAGCATAAAAAATATCCCTTCCAATTTTTTGAGCTTTTTAATTAAGTTTCATCCGGTTGTTAAGACACCCAAACACAGAAAGGACTTCCTTGTTTTAAGTCAATCTAACTGAGGCCAAATGCTGACGTTATTACATTCCTCTCTAATGCTGGAGCAGGGTAAGGGTAAGGGCTTTGGACCGTAAACCTTTTTTATTTTACTGGTTCCCCTCTGAACAAATTTTTCATCTCCCTGGATTTGTGGGGAGAGGGAGGGAAAAGCAACGTGAGGAGAAACTCAAACCAGCTGTTCTTTAACAGAATTAAAATCTTGACCCTCAACCCCAGTTCTAATGCAGCCATTCTCTCGCCAAGCTTCTCCCAGCAAGCCCCGAGATCCAAAGAGGAAAAGACTTTGACCCTGTGACCCCTTTCCCCTCCTCTCCGGGGCTTCGGCACCCCGATAAGGGGGTGGAAGGGTGGAGAGGTGGGGATGGAGTAGAGCAATGGGTAAAAAGCTCAGAGTCCAAAGTGACCTCACATGGAGAGAGCTTGGAGCGCTGCGTTTCAGAAGATGGACTACCAACTGACACAGAGTTCAGGCGGAGCTCGCTGCTCTGTCGGCCTAATCTGTTTCCACACACTCACCAACAGATCTTTAATAGTTGAAGAAAGCTGCAATTTGTCTCAACTTGAGGATCTGATACCAACAAACTTAAAGACAATTTATAATACTCCTAAAACAAAACCCAACCCAGACCTTTAGGTACATTTAACTACTTAAGTAGAGGAACCATGTCTGTTTGTTTAGGAAAACAAAAACAGCACCTTGAGTTAAGCACCTCAAAACGCCTCCTTTTCAAAGACACCCCCCCCTCTCTCTCTCTCTCCCACCTTCACACAAACAAACACACACAACACACATTCTGGTGCAAGTGACTGGAAGGCTTCTTTTACCCACTAATTACCAACTGATGAATCAGCCACAATTTGCTGACAATCAGCTGCCGCGGCCTCTTTCACTGCATTGGTACCATTCATTTCCACTCGCTTGGTATAACATCCCATCCCATCTCCTTTTTCCCTGCTGACAATGGCTAGCCATGTTTGTGCTTCCCTGTAATTTGTTTCTTTAGGAATGCCAACATGGATCAAAACAGATATTTGAGAACAATGTTGTTCAACACGTTAATTATAGATCTAGTAAAATTCCTTCAGCCAAACGAACTCAAACACATACATATGTTTCAGTAATTAGGCCTAACTGCAGCAGGTATAACTGCAGCCTGATTATGAATGATTTTTTGTGGACTCAAAGCTAATAAACACATCAAACTTCAACAAATGTAGAGCATTAAAAATTCAAAAGGCCAAGAAAAATATCGTTTCAACTTGACTGCCTTCTCCCTTCCAATTGATTGTTTCTAAATGTTTATGTGGTTTTTCAATTATATGACGATGCTTAATTAATAAATAACGGGTCTGGGTCTCTAGATAGAAGGTTGTCTGTGTGTATGTGTGTGTGCGCAGAAGCGAGAGGGTTGTTGGATGAATGAACAGACTCCAACAATTACTACTCCCAGCTGGGGCTGGTATAAACCTCTGCACCAGCTCCCTGGAACGACTGGGAAAGCTAATAGAGGAGGTGGCTGCGAGTAATGTCGTACAGTCACCCTTACACTTACTCATTAGGAGCCACTTCTGAGGGCCTCGTAAACACCACAGAGCCATGAATGGTGTGGGTTGAAGCGGACAGAATGGAAAGAAAGAAAATTAGGTGGAGAATTTTACTGTTCTGTCATTTGGAAGTTCACAAATAAACACTTGGAAAATGAACTGCAAGTAAAAGTATACTGTAAAGGAAGGCCATATGTAGTCGTATACTGAAGTAGCAAATGCCTTTGAAGCCAGTGGAATGCTCAAAAGAAAAAAAAAGCTATTATTTGTTTGCATAACTTTGACAACAGGCTGTCCTGGTTTCACGATGGTGGTAAATGGACAGGCAGTCAGAATTTCTCAGAACCTTTGGAACATCTCTTTTCCACTGAATCTCCACGTTCTCCCCTCACCAAACAAACAGCGGTCTCTCTAAAACCTACAATCACCGCTAACTCACACCAGATGTTCCTACTGTACGAAGGAGTGAAGACCCTTCACCAGAAGCCATCGCAATTACACCCTCTGCAAACACTGCGCATTTCTGTTCAATTCATCAGTAATGCTTGTCTTATTTATGACTTCATTTGGCTTCTATCCAATATTTATCTGTGTTGGAAGAAAAAAGCAGTGCAAAAGAATTCAGAACAGGATGCTTTTGCCTCAGGATGCCTCTATCTCTGCATCATTCACTCTCTCTTCCTTTTTCTGCCTCTGTCTTTCCCCCAACGTGCTGAAAACCTTTCACTGGGGAGGAAGCTATCAGAGCCCTCTTTGTTCCCTCGGCGTCTGTCATTAAGCAATCAGTGATGACGGCCTGAGTCTTCCTGTAGCCCTGGAAAGAGTTCGGAGTGGTGACTGCAACAGTCAGATGAAGAGAAAGGAAAGATATGGCATCTCTGCAATGCATGCATATTACCAAACCAGTATTCTTTTTTTTAACTTATGAAGGTCAATGCCATACAATGGTGTCCACTTTTTAGATACAAGTGGTACCCTCTTTCCTCGCTTCTATCGTCTCTTTCAGGTGAGCTGTGTGCTCTGTCAGGGTGGGGGGGGGTGGTCAAAACCGCAGTGTGAGCGACAACAGCCATCATCACAGAATTCCTTGTGACCCTACAGGCTAATGCCATGTGAAAAAGGCTCATCCATGGTTCGCAGGTTCTCAATACTGCCACTCTATCGGCAGTGGCTGTCATCCCCACCCCCCCACCCCCACCCCAGTCTGTGACCCCCAGCAACTTCCTTCTCCGTTCCCACCACAGGCATCCCTGTCTACGGGGGAAAGGAGGGGTGCAGAAGGGGGTGTGGGGGCTGTGATTATGTGGGGGTCAAACACAGGATGTGGGTAACAAAGGGAGAGTTCTTCAAACCCACTTCATTCCAATCCACAATCTGTGCTTGAACAGTCACGGAATTCAAACAGCAGTGCCAAACAAAGCACAGGTACAGGGAAGTCTACGCTGGTTTCACAACAAAGTCACATTCAGGGAAAGGGATTCATATGGTGCTCCACTCAGAAACAAGCTTTATTTCAACAAGGTGGATCTTTGAAGCACTACATATAAAAAGCTAAGAACAAAATGGGCACATCTCACAGGTAGACAGCGAAAAACACAAATTACTTATGTGTGATTGATGAGCTGCTGCTCATTATTTCCTATTTTTGATATTTCACATCCAAACCGCACCTCGAGGCGAGCAACTGTAAGTGCTATATCAAATCTCAGTCATTTCAGCATTTTCCCGAAGCAATGCACATTTTCACAGTGAAGCACTGTTCCTGCCAAGCAGACTGATGTTTGGACAAATCTGTAACTTTCTGCTCTCGTTCTCCACAAACAATCTTGTGCAGGTGCTGTCCTTTTTTTCTCTACATGCTAGACAAGAAATCTATTCTTAAATATCATCATTTGTCACAAGACAGTAATGCTATATTTTCCATGCGCCCTAAGCCCTTATTTGTGTATGAAGCGGCCGTGTTGGGATATAGAGAGTTAAGGGTGCGGGGGTGACGTGGAGCTCTGCAGAGTGAAGACTAACAGGGTGGCTTTGAAAGCTCCACTTTCTGTCTGTAGTCTTTCCAGAACACATCAGTGGCCCCGTGTTAAGATTTGAAGGAGTCATGTTGAGGAACATGACAGAGCTGCTGCATCAGTGGCCAAACAAATGATGAAATACCCACATCTGTGTGCACAAAGCTAAACGTTCATCTGACAAAATATACTTTAAATATTGTTGAACTCTGTGTTTTTAAACAATATCTTGTTTAAAAAATCTTACTGGTGCAGATTGATGCTTTTTGTGTGTGATTATATTGGTTTCTAGTTTTAAAGAGAGAGAGGAAAAAAAACAATGCCACTCAGTTACAGAGCTAATAGATCAACAGAGTAGCTAAATTTCAATAAAAATCAGAGTTAGCATCCTGTTTCTTCTTAACAGAAATAAAATCCTGGGTAAAAAAAACTAGTGAAAAAACATAATAAAGCTACCAGCCCTTTAGAACAGCAAGGACAGGATTTAACTCTTTGCAGTGGGACATAAAACTAACAGAATGGCTCTAAACTAAAAAGCTCTGGAGAACCATTTCAGCCACTAAGGCACATGTAACTATGCGTTTCACAGCATCTCTCATTAACAGGCAGCCCCTGGGTGAGAGTGACAGAGGAGGTTTCAACCCTGAGATTGCAGAATGGGAGCTATAAAAGTTAGTAAGTAGACATTGTTACAGGATTGCTTCACAGGCATGTACATGTAAGAGCTTTTGAATACCTCCATGAGCATTTCTAAGTTGTTTTCATGGGAGACTGCTTCATAGTGAGTGCATGTGTACAAGCATTGCACACAACACCGACACATCAGTGGGATTACCCAAAATGTTCCCACCTGTAGAGACCTCTCTCCCTGCGAGTGGTTTGCCCCCATGCCCTTTATTCTCTAGACAGGGAGGGTTGTTTTCCTATCGAAGGAGGTGGGAGACGGCAGCCCTCGTACCCCACTGAGAGGGGATCACAGGGGGCTTGGTCAGTAAGAGAGAGGCCCCAGGTTCCCACATACTGCTTAACATTAAGAGTTTAAGCCACAGCAGCGCACCTACAGTAAACTCACACCTCGAGCCGTCCATCTTGCCAGTGAACTCAGTCTCAGTGGGCTTCATTACACACATCACTTTGGACCATCATTTAACATCACATGCAGCCTCATGTGCCACAGTCAAATGACATCTAGTTAACTCAGTTTAATACTTTCCAAACTGTGGGCATTAAATCTTCTCAGTAATTGCATGTCTTTTAAAAAAAAAAAAATCCCTAATTTATATCACCTACCATTACAAGGCATCAAATAATTAACACATCTTAATAAATACTGGCTTTCTTTTAGGTCAGAAATGTGATTAATTCAAGATATAAAACTAAACATGTTTATCTCTGCAGCAACTGAAATAAAACTTCTCCACAATGGAAAAATTAATAATGTGGAGATCACATCAATAAGGATCACATTGCCTTGAATTACTTTCCTAATACTTCCTTCACTGAGAGCATTTTTGATGATAAAAACAGATTGTGCTGTTCATACAATCCTACACTCATCTTTTAAAGGGCTGAACTGCAAATGGTTTGTGGAAGACGATCGATAGAGATTTGTGAGTGTGTGTTGGAAAGGGGGAAGTCTGCTGGTCAAGCTGCTGTATTTTAGTCACCCACCTTAAAAAAAGTGAATGAAAAAGAAAGCGCTGATCCAGACAAAGGTTAGAAAAGAAAGAGGGAGAGAAAGAGAGAGGGAGAGAGACATAAGGGTGAAACTGATCCCAGTTGACCCCTTCGGCATGCCCTCTTTCTTTTTATGACTTTCCCCCGAATCATCACTCACCAGCTCTATCAACACGGTCCAGCCTACGCTCACACACACACACACACACATGCACACTTGAACACACGTCATACACAAGCTTAGACTAGTGCCTCTGCTGTGGCTGTCCGTGACTGTGTGCAACATCAGGCTTAAGGGGCGTTTGAAGTTGCCAAAAAGCTCTGTCACAATTTAGAAAAATAACCTCAATTAATTTATTAAAAACAAATAAATAAAACAAACAACATAAAATAAAAAATAAAAAAGTGTATTAAATTATTTTCAAATGTATTATTTTCTAATTTTAATAATGAACCTTTAGTGTGCTTGTGCAGAGGATGGTAGGACAACAGTGCTGAGGCTTGGATAGAGAGCTCACATACGTAAGACCACAAACTCTGCACCTGTGTTTCTGCACAGTCTCGAGGGTCTCCCTTTATGGCTTAGACTAAATTAGATGGACCATATGCATTTCTGCACATGCTTAAATACATAACTGCTGCTGGCTGCAGTATTTATAGTGGGACTCTATTTAACTCTATCTGAGACGGAGGACTGTAAATCAGCAGAGAGGAAACACAACTGGTTAGGCATTGCTGAGAACAGGCACTTAACACTCAGACTGGCCTGGCTTAGTTTAAGAGGGGAGATCAATATGCCTTGGAGAGAATGTCACTTCTTCCCTGCTGTGATTATTAATGACAATCGTCACAGCGTCAGAAGAAGGTCTTAACATTGGACATTTTAAAAAGCATTCCTCAGGCGGGCGACAGGCAGCTACTTTAACCCTGACAGTTCAAGCTGGGGAAAAAATATCTGAATCTTTTAAGTGTCAAAACTAAATCTAATAATTTGAGACGAAGCAGGAGAAACAAACGTGCTGGGTTTTCAAATAATTTTATAAGTAGCCTGAGCTGCCAATTCTTCTGTAAACGGTTTCATCACACATGAAAAGAAATCAAAACACGGGACAGATGTTGAGCAAAACCACATTTGAGAGTTGTCACAAACTGCCATTTTTTTTCAAGTGATTGGAGCACGTCTGTTAAATAAAGCACAGCTAGAATGGATTCTACACGGCCAGGGCATAAGGAAATATTTAACCAGCCAATTGAAGCCAATTAACTTTGATCACGATGACTGCATTTGGAATCTCAGTCATTCATCCTGTCTAGGGGGAGTATGAACGTTTTCTCTCTCGTCTCCTGGTTTCGTGGTTTTTTCCCCGCTTTCTTGGGTTAGCTTCATGTAACACGGCCGAACATGGCCGTGAGTAATGAGACTTGGCAGACTGGCCGCAGATCTCTTCACACTTAAGTATCAAACAAAACATTTCCTCTCCTGTGAGGTCAGCAGAATGCAGGACACCGAGGGAAAGCGGAGGGTCAGCGGGATCAGATTAGCCAGGAGAAAGACGTTGAGAAGAAAGAAGCATGGAGAAAAACTGAACAAAATCAAAGCCAGAGAATTGGACAGAGATTGAAGACATTTTTTTCAACTTATTTCCAGGTTTGACGTCTTGGTCTGAACTGAGGAGCCACTTCATGTCAAAGAATTTAAGTTTCAAGCGAAGAACAAACTACACACACTTCACTATCCTCATCCATGCATTCCTCTGCCCCAGGGGAAGTTTTACACTCGGCATACATGAATCGGGAGACGACGAGGGATTTCATGCAGTGACGAAGGGGACTGCGGTGTAGGTGGACAGCGACACCAAGCACACAGCATGAAACGCAGTCAGACAGAGCAGACACAGAAACACTAGAGCCTGACAAATTGCAGTGGCTGCCATGGAACTAGGAAGGAGGTGGAGGGGAGGGCCCAGGAGACTGACAGGGCATGTAAAATTCATGGCATCCCTTGGGCTCTGAGGTAATACTTCATTCTTGTAGGATGATAACTGAGAGACAGACCCCAAGCTACTTGCAGTTGTTGCTGCTTTGACAAGAATCTTCAGCTCCTGTTAGACTATGCTATACTGCTATATTCATCACAATCTGTGCAGATGTTATCTGCGCATAGTTCAAAAACAGCAAAGTACAACACATATAAATGCACTCACCTCTAAGTCGTTAAAGAATAAGTGTGTGTCGGCCAAGTTGAAGATCATTTCTTCCATCCTTAGGCCTAATGATACAGATGTTGGCGGGTCCTGAAGCACAAAAGTCATTCAAGCAAAAATTGTGTGAGAGTGTTGGTTCAAAGAAGCACATAGAGCAGTTAATGCAATGCAGTAAATAATAATATTCACTGAGATTGACACAATTAACCCAAAATCCCTTTAAATTCTTCGGCACGCTATTCCCATAAAAGAAGACTTTAGGCAGACTAGAAAGTTTCAACCTCTGTTTAAGACCCTCTGAGAGGGACCAGAATAGTCATCAGAAATGCCACAGACTTGAATGAATGCAGTAAAAACTAGTCTCTTCTCAGGAAGGGTGGTCGCTTTAGATGAGCTGGGGTCACAGCCTCATCGTAAATAGTCCATTCTCCACATACTTGTTCTGATGCATCATTTGATTACTCTCCAGGTGTTACAACGCTACTTCTCCTGAAGTGGTTTTGATAATTGGGCGTTCATCAACAAAACAAGACATTTATTGTCAATGCAAAATTTAGCTGTATTGAGTCCTGGAACGGGGACAACGGTAATTTCTTTTCCCCTAAAATCATAATCTCTGTCGGTAATGTGATCTGTAATAGTGATATGGTTGCACTGTCTGTAAGATAATACCTCAAGAAGTGAACACCAACATAAATTGTTAATGAGTCTATGACAACATGTGCAGTTTTCCTTTTAAGAAGATAATGAATGTGCAAAAAGTCAATGTAAAATTATGTAATCTGAATAAAAGGTTAAAGACAATTAACTTCATACCAACTGTTAGCTCAGATTTTTCTCATAAAACACCATTAACTCATATTGTACATTGTATTTCTTTGATTCTTTTCTTATCTTACACGACTTAAACTCCTCTTATATCTTAAATCTCTAATTAGCAAATTGTCTTCGGCAAGCAAAAGATGGGGGCAGACAATAGCTGTCTGTGCGGGTTGTTTCCCTGCAGCTGGTTGAGATCTGCGTTTAAGTCAAACCAGGGAGGACCAGAAGCAGGGATTACAGAGTTAAACCACCTAAAGACACACCTGAGCTTTCCGCTGATTAGCTGTCACACCCCACAATGCTTATGTTTTCACTAAAATGACAGAGAGCAAACCACACAAGTAGAGCTCAATCCCTACTTCTCAAGGCTTTTTTTCTTAATTCAAACCTCCCAGTCTGAATCAATCTTTCAGTAAGAATTCATCAAAAACAATTAGCCTCCTGCATCAATGCGCTACCATGTCCTTCTCAACCTCTGCTGCTATTGGGTGAATTAGCATTATGGTCTGGTTTGGTGGGAACAAGGCAGTCCACTCTGGCACAAGTGAATCCTTTCCAATTAAATCTAAACAATCATTCAGTGAGGGAGTTAAGAATACAAGCAGGCCAGAAGGCCAAAGTGCTGCTGCTGTCATTGCTTCAGCACCACCTGTCCTGAGATGTCAGTGCCTCCAGGGAGGGGGCGCCAAGCCACCCCACCCCTCTACCCAAACCCCCTCAGCAATAGCACACCCACCAACACACACATCTCCACCCGCTTTAAGCTCCAGCTCTAGCCAGCCCAATGGCAGCACAGCTGGCCTCAGCCATCAGCTTTATGGGGGTGAGCTGCCTTGATGCCAATTAAAAGGGCTGATAAGAGCAGCAATGTGTTTGTGTTTGGTGGGGGTGGGGGGTGGGCAGAGTGGGTGGGAGGTCAGACTCAGTTAGAGAAAGTGTGGATGTACACTCACCCAGATATACATCTATTTTGGTAAACTAAGAGCAGTGGTAAAGCACAATTGTTTTGTAACTTTTTTCTGTTCATGCTAGTAAAAAACACATGACTGACAGATGGAAGGTGAAGGAGGAGAGAGAGTCGTTAATGCACTGAAGGCGGATGTTCATCGATTTCACTTTCTTTTCTGAGGTAGTTTACAGATCAGCATTTCTGATAGGCTTTGATGTTGTACGTTCTGTGGCTGTTGCGAGCCAATGTTCCTCCTCTTTGCAGTATTGCTTAAATATAATCATGTCAGCAGGCTGGGGCATGGCAGAGGGAGAAACATCAGTGTAATGGGACCAAAATGAGCAAAGGAAGAGAAAAACAGGGAACAAAAGAGAGTGAGAGGGATTCTAGTGGCTGTCACATCCTATATGAGCTCTGATGGAACGGGCCCTTATGGAGTCAGGAGTGTTTCCTGTTTCAGAGGAGCACATTGGAGAGAACCCTATGGGTAAATGTGTGTTTTCACATGTGTGTGTGCATTTAGTGTGAGAGCCCCTCATCATTGAGGCACAGCTCCCTAAGCCTTAGCTCTGTCTTTACCCAGCATGCAGGGCTGGGAATAAAGTAAATAAACAGTAGAGGGTCGCAGGGCAGCCCCCCTTCACCCCAGAAACAAAACACTGCCCCCATCAAACACCCCCTCATACCAGAACAAAGGCACAGAGCATGGGCTGCAGACACTAAGCTCTCTGACATATGAGGAGCAATATGTCATTTTTTTTACTTGAGAACCAGACAAGACCACAGACAAGACCACAGCCAAAACAACTGCTGCTTATCAACAAGAAATAATAAAATGTGAATAAATCTGAGTTACTGTTTAGCTCTTATTCTCCAGGATGGAAGATGTATTTTAAGACTATATGACCTGGAGAGAATCATGAGAATAGGATTCTGCCTTATTTCCCAAATTGTTTGTTTAGAAAGTTTAAATTTAGAGAAGCAATTTACATGAAACAACAAATAGCAAAGCCTGGAAAAGTAAACTTCATCTTATGAGAATACACAGTGACATGGGATAGAAAATGATCTACTACTATCATAACAAATATATATATATACAT
>JBAMIG010000019.1:10981856-11000424 GCA_037177335.1 Kiunga ballochi
TATATATTACAAATCCTAACTACAGAGATGGTACAAGGAGATTCTCCTGGACCTAATTTGACTGAATTGCGTTTAGTGAACCCGGCCTCTTAGTGAGGTCTCCAGGGAGATCCCTGCCTGAAAAGGATGGATTGAGAAGCACTTAATTAAACTAACAATGTGGCATTTCTGAAGGTGGAAGGAACACTCAAGATGTGTCAATAGACAGCCAGAGTGCAACTGTTGTGAACCCTTACTGCCGAGCCCCAAGCAGCCATGCATAGCTCCAACAGCTGCAAAAAGCAGTCAAATACTTGCCAGGCCTCATTGGACCTATTAAAAAAGAAACAATTATCTGTACATCGAACTCTGCTCTGTCCTCCCACTATGGACTTAGAGTAAAGTGAAATCTATCCTTCGTTCAACGGCCATTACCCCTTCAATAATCCTCATTTCTCCTTTTAATATTTATGCGTTTTGCTGATAAAGTGCACTGCTGCCAGTCTGATGTCACTCACCCGTCCATATCTGTTGGCATAAGAACCCGTAAGCAAGGAATGGAAAACGATGATTGTTTCATCCAAGTCCCAGATGAAAACTCGCTGGAGAGATGGAAGCAGAGGAGGTGGGGTGTATGGGGGGTGGTTTAGAAACAAAGAAAAACAGAGAGAAAAGAAGCAAAATCAATGGTGCACTCTGTTGGGCTGCAAGGTGATCCTGCTGGTCAATAGGCCAGGAGCGTGTATTTGCGTGCCACAGGGACCAGGATCCATTTGCTTGGGCTGGTCACCGCAACACTTCTCTCATCACCCCGCTACACACATTCCACCCTATGCCCTTTACATTAGAGTGATCAATAGTGACAAACTAATTAACTAGATATGTTAACAAGCCATGATGTCAGTGCTATAATGGCTGCTATTATCCTCATTCAAATTAATACTGTATTAATGAAGAGATGAGGAGTGTGTTTTTACATGTGGTCTCTATCAGTGTGAGTGAAGCTATCATTATTTCTCACAGCTAGGGAGCAGCTTTCAAGTACTGAAGTACATATTCAGTTCACTCCAGAGATTTATTTTCATACCTGATTGTTTATTTACAAGTTATACATGAGAACGTTATATAAGATATGTGTTACTGATGAGTAGTCGTATATTCCACAATGCATCAATAATGCATTAATAGTTAAATTAATCAAGTGTTAAAGAATTAATGCCCATCAAGCATTTAAGTCGGTGTGGCAGCCATAGAGTAAGTGGATTAGTGTCCATGGGCCTCAGACAGGGCGAGGCTGTCTGTCGCCAAGGTAGTGGGCTCACCCTACCTCAAGGTCAGAGTCGGGCGGTGGTGATGGGTTGTTGTTCCTTCTTCCACGGCCACGTGACTTTCCATCCGAGGCCCGGCGCAATCGATCCGAATCTGAATCTTTAATGGGGGTTGATGGACTGTGGATGGTACTGTACTCTCCTGAAAGGAAGGAAAGAGGGAGGAAGGGAGTATAAAAAGAGTGTATCGAAGATGAGTTATTATTTGCTTTTAGAAAAGAAGTCTGATTGACCATTTGTCTTGTTGCAGGACGGGCAGCATCCTGCATTAGAAATTATTTAGAGGGAAATTATTTCAGATTGCAGATAACAATTGTATCATAGATCAGCTGCAGAACAGAAAAGCTATTTTCCTCTGGGCTGATTCAATCAAGAAGAGGTAGCATAAAGATAGCTGACAGGACATTGCAGACTTGTCATTTATCTGAAGTGGGTGACTATATGAAATTATGTTAAATTAAGTTAGATGTTTTTCTTTCTGTTTGGTGATAATTTCATATGAAAGTCATTCAATTTTGACTGATTTATAAAGATACAATCTCAATTGCCGGATCATGGATTAATGCCACATGATTTCACTACAAATTCTACATCTGATTCCAGTTTAGGCTTGTTTTCTTTGCTTGCCACACTGAAGTTCCTGAAGTATGCTGGGCTGAAATTGTCTTGTATTTATTATGCTGTGCAGGACAGGTAGAGACTTTTAATATTTAGCTCATGCAGTTAATTGGCAGGTTCTGCGTGGAGCAGTTTAAGCTTGATTAACAGTTAAAGGATGGTTTGACTTTCTTACCTGCAGGGTTGTCTGTGAGGGCCTGGCTGGTGATGCCGGCAGGTGGCTCCTGGAGGGTGTAGGTAGTGGTGGTGGAAGGCGTGCTGGGGCTGGTGTTATTACTTGTCATGTAGGGTGAAGTGTAGGGTGAGCTGTTGTAATACTGAGCATACTGGCCCTGGCCAAAGCCTGGATAACTCGGGTAGTCCTGTGGAAAAAGATAAAGTATGGTAATTGGAATATGCTTTGTTACATCTGGATTAAGATATGGCAAATGAGAGAAGGGAGATTTTGATCAAAAAGGCAGAGGCAGAAGAAGACAAGTAGGTGGTTTGGCAGAGTAATCTGAGATATGCCCTGCATCAGTGTTGCTACTTTACAGTGCAGATTCCAAAAAATAAATGCAAACACATGTTGGTTCTGTCCTACATCTGGATGATCATCAGCCTTTTTCCTCCCTTTCCCTTTTTTCTCTATGGCATAATACAAATGTGTTCAAGAGGTACAATAGATAATCCTGTATACAAAACTTCTGACATTGTGAGTGATTTATGCTGCATGTGTCACAGATAAAATGTAGCATATTAAGTAAGAGTGTTTCCTAAATATTTCCAGATTCAGAACCAGCAACATAATTCCTAAAGATGAACTTGTAGCTGCTATCAGATCAGAGAAAGTAAAAGATATCTATAAAAAATGAGAAAACTACCTGTTGTGTGCTGTTAAAGCCAGTCGAGTTAGTCAGGGAATTGTTTCCACCGTATAATCCTGAAGTGGTTGTGAAAGTACCACCTTTGGAAATGAGAATGACAGAAATTTAAAGTTTGCACATTTGTAAATTTGCAGCAGTTCTATAGCATAAAAAGTGACATATTTGTTAGGAGACAAAGAAAAAGATGAGTCTGTTTTGAAGCAAGTGAGGTGAACAGTAGGAGGCCTCAGGGAGTGCTCCTAACAGAGGCCTTATCTTTTCCTTCTTCCTTCCTTATCAGTGATTGGATCAGGCTTGGTGAATGATGGGGTGGGAAATGTATGTGTGTGTGTGTGTGTGTGTGTGTGCGCAGGGGGTTGAGAAGCTGCTTTCAAGCCCGCACAATGTGAGGAACACAGGAGACTGTTGTGTGATAGCTACTGAAGAGTGTCTTGGGTAGAAGGGGATGGAAATGGTGGGTGCACTGGGACTAAGAACGATAGGGGTAGTGTGTGTGTGTGTGTGTGTGTGTGTGTGTGGAAGTGACACTGAGATGTACGGTATATAAAAGAGAAGTTGAGTCTGAAATAAGTGGCACTGGGAGGATTTGTGGCTGAAATGTAATCGCAATGAATATGTATGCTGTTCTTTTCACTTGCTCAAAGGATGGTCCTCCGGGGTAATTAAACCATTTAAAAGGGCTGATAGTATCTAATGGCTTAATAATATACAAGCAATGAGGAGTAGGGGAGAAAAGCTGCATCAACCCTCCTGGGCACAATCCTTCTTCTCGGTGGTCATCCACCAATAGTATCATGTCAAGTCAGACAGCCGCATGAAGCTTGTGTTCAATTTTAAGGAAAGGTATACAGTGTGAGGTGCAAAAAATATTTAAATACTTCCGACACACCTTTATTGGGGTCTTTGGGCTGTTATTTAAACCATTTATACTAATTAATTTAACAACCATGTCATTGTTGAATTAGCTGTTACTTAAAAACAAAGCCTAAATATTAGACAATTAAAAGTTATTTTAATATTTGTCACAACAATTTTTGTCTATTTTCATACTAAGAAATAGAATTTTGTATTTCAAGGATTTTATTAGAAGTCAGTTTCTAAACTGCCAATACAGTTCTTTACAAATATAACCCATGAACTTGATCTTGATCATAAATTTATATCCACACACATACTAGCACAGAAAAATGCCATGAGAGCTTTTTACCGTTTTTAGTCCTCACACACCCTAAAAGGTACACAAGAACTACACTAAAAAAAGACAGAGGGGACATAAATTTGCTTTTCTTAAATGAGGGCATAATTACACCATTGTTGTCAGAGACAAACAGAAGGAGTTCCTTTCATCCTCTGGTCACTGGCCCCATTCAGCAGGAGCCTCCCACACCGTGACAAATGTGAAGCAGTTTCCAGAAAGGGGGAATAATTGGAGTAGCACGTGTGTGAATGGAAGGGCACGAAAGGTAAGAAAGGCAACATGGAAAAGATAGTGTACTGTGTGGCCTAGTCAATTAGTTGTGTATGCAGCAAAAAAAAAAAAAAGGTTACAACAAAGAATAAAAACCAGACAACAAAAGTCCACTAAAAAATCAGTCTATACTTGAAGAAATCACCCACACAGCACTTTCTATTTTTTTTCTCCAGGACTAACAACTTTTACTGGAACTATTCTCTTTCTTTGTTTTCTATAATGTTTTAAGACCACAAGCGGGATTTATCAAACTTTTGTGCTCCACAGAAAGTTCAACATCAAGTGAAAGTGCAACAGAACAATAAGACATGACACAAGAAGAAGTAAGGCAGCAAAGGACAACAAATTAGCCTAATACACAGTTCAAACAGTCATAAAAGCTCTCAGTGGCAATGTTTGAGGTGGTTCTGTGGAGAACACGGAGCCACATAAAAGCTGAGGGGACTCCTGCTAACCCAGTGAGAATGAGCCCATGCTGTTGGGAGAGGTGGTGCTGGTAAAGGGGGAGAAAAGGGGTTATGTTCGGGGTGGGGGGTGGGGGGTGTATGGAGTCCTGTAGTTCCCCGGGGGGCATGTTTTCTCTCCCTCCCCCTGTCCTGCTCCAGTTAGTTCACTCACTCAAGACCAGACATCATCCCTCCCTCCTCTCCTCCTTCCCTTCTGCCTTCTGGCTCCACAATTGGAAGTCCATTTGCTCTGCTTGATCAGTCCCCTTGCCATGGGCTATGTCTATCATCAGTGCACAATATTTGTAGCAGAAGTTTGTATGCCCCACTTGGGAATAGGCTATCAAGTCCAGATGGGGCTCTACTTAAAAAAAAAAAAAAGTCAAGAAAGCCCCAGCTTCTTCTGGCCGTTGGGTCAGAAAGCTGGAATCCAATTATTCACCTAATTAGCATCTGCTCAGTTTCACCGTCACTGTAAAGTCTTTAGCTCCTCAAACACATCTCATGTTGTAGCCTTTTTTCTGACAATCAGGAAAATGCCTCCAATACAATATCACAGCAGATTGCCAAAACTACCTTTGTCCCCTTTAGTATTCTGGGCCACAATTTCAGCCCATATATAAAAAAAAACCTCCATGGGATCAGACATGAAAGCAAGGAGCATACAAATTAATTAAATTGTCCTCTATCTTGACAGCTGGCCACATACTGGTTACAGGGACACTGACAGCAAATGAAGTATCAGATATTGAAAAGGAGTCTTTGGTTGGGACATACAGACCTGAGGTACATCGCCCAGGCAGATCAATAGGCCAGAGAGAGTAATGATGATGATATGGCGGAAAGCCAGAACCACAGTTAGAGAACCCAGTGCCAGAAAAGTGGTCAATCTGTCTTCTAACGTGGCTGTCAATTACTGATGTACTTAATGCTAACATGGGGCATGTGCTAGCAGAAGGGAGAGAGGTACATTGAGAAATAGACTGAAGAAAAGAAAAGACATAGTAAGGGTACAATACTTAGAAGATGAGTGGCCACATAATATCATCATGAATTAAACCAATAAAGAGAGGGTTGATGCTTCTGCTTAACGTATCGCATACTAGCCCTGTTTCCCCTTTTCTATCTCTTTCTGTCTGTTTTCAGGTGCTCAGAAGCATTCTGCAAAACTCCAACTGTGGCCAACTGTATTTGGTTAGCAGGCGTAGAAACGAGACTTCCCCCAGCAACATCTGCTGCAGAGCTGGCATTATTTATTTTTAAATGCTCTGGAGGCTTTATAGCAACATGTGGAGATATTTCAACTGTCACACTTCAGATTTTACAGGAGAGAACACAAAGACTGAGCTAGCTGCTAACTAACGTCTTGCATAGTTCAATTGAGGCTTTTTGTAATGTGTGCAGAAACACGTCAGTGAGCATAAGGTGAAATCAATATTCAAAGTGACTTTCTGACCAGACAAAAGAGCAAAAAAACGAGAGCAGGGTGCAACTTGTCTTTATAGGCTTCAAGGCCATAAATCTGTATAGCTTCAGCGCTTAAACAAACACAAATATGATCGCAGGGAAAAAAAACAAAGGCTGGGGAGCGACATGGCTGGTGCCTCCTAAGTGCCTGCCATTTTT
This sequence comes from Kiunga ballochi, assembly GCA_037177335.1. Classification (NCBI taxonomy): domain Eukaryota; kingdom Metazoa; phylum Chordata; class Actinopteri; order Atheriniformes; family Pseudomugilidae; genus Kiunga; species Kiunga ballochi. The sequence continues at coordinate 10,988,191 of JBAMIG010000019.1, forward strand.
CCATCTGTGTTGATTCTTTTAAGAGGAGAGAAGAGAGGGAGGCAGTCGTTGTGGCTACACATAACACCACCAGGATGCAACCATAGTCAGGGGTGAGGATGGGGGCTGCATCTTGATTCACTCTGGCTGTGTACACTATTAAATCAAGAACAGAGGTCCATTTCTTTAATCCTTTTTAAAAACACTACAATAAACCTTATTTGGTTGGCTTACCAGAAGATGAATGTTTTGACAAAAGACTGAAACAGATACATGTAGAAATGGAACAAACTGCATTAAAAGGGGAAAAAAACAGCTTCCACACTTTAAGACTGCTGGTGAAACAAAACCTGCTTTGTTGTTTTGTAAACCTGTCATAAAATTAACCATTTTTTACTCTGTTTTTATGCCATGAAAACGCAAATGTCTATGTGTGCTGAGGTGAAGATAAAGATTTCACATAGATGTCCTCACCCTGCATCTGGTAACTATACGGAGCCTGTCCTGTTTGTGGTGTGGTGAAGCCGGAGCTGTAGCTCAGGAAACCCGTCTGTCCCGGCGATTGGGATTGGCTCAGACCTCCCTCTGTCTTTATGCCTGCCCACAATGGACCTAAATCAGTTAGTGACACCAGATCGGTTTGATGCACAGACAACAGTCAACACAGGTTTAAATTACACTGGACACAGCAAAGGGACAGCGCCTGTCTGTTAGGATAACACACTAATCACATGGATGAGCAGTGGTTATCTGAAAAGTGTTTTTTATTATCCTCAGTTGTTTAGAAATATTATCTTGCACTGAGTTCTATCATCCAAGAAGTCGATGTTTTCTCTGTAAAACCACGGACATGTTTTAAATATGATTGCTTGATACAGTGACAACAATAATACCTACAAATATTATCATTTAGGTCATAAGTGAAAAGATGCACAAGTGATAAATTATTTTGCTTGTGTTTGTGAGCAACACTGAGCACTGTCTTGGCTGAATCTCTGCAGTTTCTATGCAACAGTAGGTTGCAGGACTCTGTTTAAATAAACTTAGTAAATTCCTCCACATATTGCTGTTTCTGGGGTGAAAACACTGAAGACTTTGGACAAATAAAGCCATGTTACTCTGTGCAATCGCTTGCATTGCCAGAGGAAACCGGTTTCTGTTTTCAGATTTATATCACTAATCTTTCTGATCTATCTGAACAGCTTCACAAGCAAATTCTTTTTTATTGCATTGACTAAGGATATACAGGCACTAAACAACAACTCAGCATCTCTTGGTTTACGGCAGGACTTGTGGGAACATGGTTTGGAATGAGCGGGGTCTCGGTTCTGACCTTTAGCAAGGAAAAATATTATTTATCATTTCATGCACGTTCATAATGTGAAGTATTTCAACTTAACTGAGAAAGAAGGGGTAACTGTGTGATGTGAATAAATCTTACCATAAGCTGGGATGCCATAGGGCTGGCCAGGCTGGGGGTAGCTAGCATAAGCTGCGGCCTGCTGCATTCCTGTGGTGTACTGCGTCTGTCCATAAGCAGCCATGTTTTGGGAAGGAGGGGTAGGGAGAATATGCGGATATGTTCTGCTATTTGAGAAAAGAAACAAAAAACCAAAGTGAGAAAGGAAAGACAAGAAGGAGTACAAGTTTTTACCCCCCAAAATCCCTAACACCAACTTTGCTAACTGACAAATTCCTTCTGATTGTGCTACTTTATTCTAAACAATCAGCCAAGCCATAAAGGCAGATAGCATCGCATACCTTATATATATAGAGGGAGAGAGAAAGAACAATAAATGGCAAACGAAATTTTTAGAAGATAATAATTACAACAGATTTCAGAAAGCACATGCTGCAGACATCCACACAAACAAAGCCAGTCAGAAAACCCAGATCTAGCAGAAAGATCTAATTAAAAGTCCAAATGAAGCTGGATGATGCTTATTTTTTTTAAAAATAGAAAAATAAAAGTATCCTTACTTGGAAGGGTAGATCTGTGGAGAGAACTGGTGAGTTTGTCTTGGGCTGAAGCCACTGGTTCCAATAGCTGTGGAGAGTTAAAAAGAAAAGAGGCAAGCACATATTTAAACATTAAGAAATAAGGTAAATATTATGTTTTGCCAAAAGAACTTTGGGATCCTGAGGAGAGAGTAATTACATTGGAAAGCTTTATTTATTGTGGTAAACTTGATTAGTTTGAAAACCAGAGAGCAACAATAAAGCAAAATAATCAGGTAAGAACATCAGGTTCTTTTCCTGACCTGATCATTTCTGAGACAGCCACTGAGGTAAACGCATGATAGTCTGAATCACCAGTCTGGCACAATCAAATTAGATATGAAACCCTGACTGCAGGTGGAGTGCTCCCCTATAATCATTTAAACACTAACTTCCACAGTGATGTTGACTTTTTCAATTCACACAGATTCAGTTGTTTACAAAATGCAAACACTTTTTCTAATTCTGTTTTTGTAAATAAATTCCCATTTAGAAAATATGAATGCAAATCTGTTTTTATACATTTTAGGGTTTTTGAAAAATTGTTTTAGTATAAATTATGAACAAAAAAAAAAAATAATGTATACCAAACAAAAAGAAATCTACCTGTAAAATATTATCTAACAAATGCTGACTGCAGTGAACAAAAATATATTATCACACATAAGGAGTACGCACAATTATTTTAAAATCGCATTATGTATTTGCCACAAAATAAATCAAAATATGGTAAAATTGTCATAAATAATATGTAATCAAATGTATGGTTAGTTAAGAAAGCAGCGATCCAAGTTTAACTGTAGTGGTATGGGATGGTTTTTGAAACATCTGTCTAATTGGTTGTGACATGTAAAATGAGGGATTTGGTTGCGGGGGTGTGCTAACTGTATGAAACTGTATGCCATAACCCCTTACACACATTATTAATACTGAACACTTTTCCCACATCAGCAGCACCTGCCACTGGACAAAACCTTCTCCTCTGAACGGAGCTTTGGGTTTCCCCACGGAGGATATGGGATATAAGATTACTACATTTCATTAATATTGTCAGAGACAAAAGTCATGCAGTGATTTATGCACTTTTAGCATTAAGTATCAAGTACTTAGTTAAATATTTGAGGAAATACAGGAAAATTAGCAGCAAGTTAATACCTTGCACAGTTGAATGTGCCCTTATTAATAAATGTTTATCAAAAATGTAACATGCACCTGCAGGTTGATACCAATACCCCTTAGTGGGGAAAAAAGAAAGAGGGGAAAAAGGATCGCATTAGTAATAAACTGTATAATAATTCCTACAATGCTCATTATACTCCATAGCAATGGCTTTATTTAGCAGTGCTTATGTTTGCGTGTGTGTGTCTGATGTTTCCTCGCTGAAAGAAAGGTGTGAAAACTCCGGCTCCGACAGGGCGATAGGGTAACAGCCTGTGGAGAGTGAGGGCCACTGGGACGCTGTGTCACTCCACTGGACAGACAGGCTCAGAACATCACAGGTTATAATTTTGCCCTAACTGACATGGAAACCAGCACAATGAGCACACACACACACACATTCACACACATTCACACATTTGAAAGCAAGCACAGACAGCAAATAAATTGCTGACAAAGTTATGTTAGAGGTTTTTGTCCTACATAGGTTGTTTTAGGTGCTGAAGCCTAGTTTATCAGTCACCCATCTCTAGAGTCGTTTCATCTTTTTGGATTCTGCCGCTCTGTGTGTGTGTGTGTGTGTGTGTGTATGGAGTAGTCCGAGTGGACACACAAACTTCTCCTCTCACCTGATCCTGAGAAGCTGTCTAGAGAGGTGTCTGCTACTGAGGAGGTGATTTCACTGCTGCTCATTGGCTCTGTTTTAACTGCAAACAAGAGGGGGAAAATAACATCAATGAACAAAATGAAAGCAGACAAAAAAAGCTCAGCTAACATAAATATATAAAAAATTTGTAATAATAGTTTAGATTGTTGCATAATATTATATTTTGTATAAATATATTATAAAATAAAACTCAAAATTCTTATTTCAGTACAGTTTGTTATCAGTCTTCTATGGAGAAACACTGGTTTACGTGTCTTTTAAATTATTGTGCTGTTGGTGTTTGTCTTGATTTCTTGAGTCTGACAAATAAAGATGATGATGATGTTAAAATAATATTTTTAATATCAGAGATTATTGTAACAGTTTTCTGATTTATTTTATTTCTTTTAAAATGATTAAAAAATATAAACTGAGGAATTGATTGTAAAGATGGATGTTTTATGAACTACCATGTAAACCATAAATGTAATTAAATACGACAATATTATTTAAATTGCATTATATATAACGTTTTAATTAATAAAATGTAGAAAAATGTGTTTTAAATTTGCAAATAAAAAGAGCTCAGCTAAGACGTGCAGGTACCATTAAATATTTAAGGGAAATATATGGTCTATAAAATCTTTCAGAGACTGTAGAAAATACTGTGACTCCACTAGACTGACAAAAGATTTGCAAAGACAATTTCACAGCTCTGGCAGCTCAGGAATCTCTGAAATTCATCCATTTTACTCCAGGCAGGCAGAAAAAACTTTTTTTCTTTTTTTGGCAAAACAAATTGACAATGTGGGCAAAGGAGTCATGCTCAGTGAAATCCCTCATGGTTGAAGAAGCCATTTGCTGTCATGTTTAACATATTTCCACTATGCTTGCTCATTGTAGAAACACGTGTTGATGAGGGGTAATACTTTTTAACAACACAGGGATAAAATATAGTGGTGAAGTGCATGCATAAACTAGCACACACTCAGGTCATATAGCACACAATAGCCACTGTATTCAGTAGAACAGCATGGAAGATCCGAAAGAAAACAAAATGCTCAGTATGCAAGTTCCCAATCTGACCAGTCAATAACAAGGAACTCAAGGCCAGTTGGTGTCAAACCATGCTTGAAACAGAATACCACAAAAATAAAATAAATATCAAAGAGCTTCTTAATGAAAGGCACAATAGTTGAGGCAGTTTTGTGATGTTGTAGTGTTAAACTGTATATTTAAGGGAGATTTTAAACAAGCCAAATTACTTAAGAGTAGAGTAGTTTAAGAAAAAGTCAACTACAAAGTTAGTTTTTATTTTAGTTTGGGAAAACACCAAGTATTGTCCTTTCATTGTGTCACTATAAGTAGACAAACCTGCAGTGGACTGTGAGTTAGAACCTAACAACCAGTCTGCAGTGGTAAGCATTGTGATGTTATCACCTATAGGAAAGAAAGAATGGCAAAGGGAAATATGACATTCTGCATCGTGACTAAAGGCTCTGTGTAGTGAACGCTGACCAAATAATAAACCTTGAGCTGGAATTAAAGATGAAACTAAAGATTACACAGCAAGGGATGATTTTAATAACTTGCTGGTTTGCGACACGAGCACGGCTGCTTCACTAAACAAAGGCTCAGATTTAAAGCACAGGCGAATCACCTGAGTAAATAACTATGTACAGTAGAGACCTCATGCAAAGCTCAATCATTTCCATGCTGTGGGGTTTGAATAATTACATGGTTGCTTAAATAAACAGCTAATAGTCAATGGGAACAACTGCTGCAGGTAGAGACTCGTTTAACATGAAAATGTTTGGACAGAAAGTTAAATGTAATGCTCAAAATAATCAACATTACAAGCAAGTCAATATGAAGTTAATTATATTCACTAATATTTTAGATGGTTTAAGGCTGTTAAAAAATTAAAAGCATGCTAAATTACTTCTAAAATCCATAAAAATGCAATTATACCCTAAACTAGCCTTATTAAGAGCACAGTTTAAATCACTTAAAATACCTTTAAACCTTTCAAGTATTTTTTTTTTATTTGACATGTCACACATATTACACAGACGTACCTTCAGTGCCATTGGGTGTCATGGAATTGTTTGTGATGTGCGAATTGTCGAGGTTTGGACCATTAGGAGATTCACTGCTTCCACTTACTCGGCTGTGAGGACTGGCTAGATCCTGCATTTCCATAGACCTGACAGGACACACGGACACACACGTACACACAACAAATCAAATTACACATCTCACTTTGGTTTTAGGGAGGGAATAAACTGAAATAATTGTAAAATGATCAAAATTCTGTAAAAAAAAAAAAAAAAGGGATAATTAAATCATACACGAGTAAAAAGTTCAAATAAATTCTATAAGAGGTTAAATTGATTTTTGTCATTTTCTGCAATAAAATATGGATACAAATTGAGAAATTTAAATAAGTTCACACATTTACATATGCACACAGGCAAAACAGTGCAGATGTCTAGGCTGTAAAATAAACGATACATATTTTGATGTTATGGTGTCCGATCTCACACACAGTCACGGTTTAACATGTTGTGAACACAATATGTTTACTGTGAAATTACTTTGTTTTTTCACGAAGCAGAATGGCCTAAAGTGTATATCGTTTTTGTGTGGTAATGAAGACTGTTAACAGATGTTTGCTGGTTTGAGGCTATGCTTAATGTGCCTGTTAAAAGTGTAGCTCTGTCTGATTATAAGAACCTTTGCCTCAGTGATGGGCAGATGAGAAGCTCATGAGGCATATGTTTGCTCTGGCGAGCTCCTTAATTGTTTCTGTGTTTATACAATAGACCACGCAACTGAAAACATTATTCTATTTTCTCATTTGTGTGCTCAAGGATCTGATCGTATATTGACAGCAGAGACGAAAAAAGGCACAAGTGTTTTAAAAGTACTTCCACAAACTCTACACGTTTTTTCTGCTACTGTTCCCATTATAATGACTTAATGAAATTAGCTTAAAATGTTTTTACATTATGCTGCCATTTTCAATTATACTTCAGGGTTCTTGGTTTCTCTGCTATCAATGAACATGAGCTTTTAAACAAGGCCACAAATATAAATGTAAGTATATTTAAGCAGTCTGAGTTATATACGACACCACAAAAGAACTAAATTAAAAGATTAGATTAGAACTGTGTATGCAGCTAGTGAATTTAAGATTACATTATAAATTTATGATAATTATAGTTCGACAACTGAATCCGTTTTTGTGGTGTGAGCCCAAATTGGTAATGTAAATATAATTTTTAAGTATCATTGCAAGGAAAACACAAATCTAAAAAAATAAAAAAAAGAAGCAATAGGAGAAAAAACAGCAATTCAAAAACCCGAGTCGATACTTTTCATGCACGCCTCAGTAATGGAAGCTTCATTATCTCTTTCCCAAAGGCATATTAATTTACTCCTCCCGTAAAAATATCTCACCCTCCCAGCATACACTTGAGGATGATCCAAAATAAACCAACCCTGCTCCTAAGTTATATGCTCCCCTCCTTTGCCCAAACATTTTAGTCACAGACACAGCTAACCCTCCTCCCAAAATGAAAAAGAAAAAAAGCCTCAACTATCTTCAATCTGGAGTCATAAAAAGCCAAGAAATGTTGTCAGTTGTTTAGCAGAGTCTCTGCAGCATATCTGATGCCACACAGAGAGCCATATGTCTCTGGTACTGCTACAACAGTGCTCTTACCTGAACCTAGATGGCTCTGAGTCCTCTAAAACCACACTCCCTTTCTTTATTCTGCCTCCACCTGCCCCCAGCAGAAACAATGTCACTCCTTGTTAATGCAGCTCGATGTCACAGTCCGGAGCCATCCATGACACAAAAAGGCTTGTCTGAGAAAACATTATTGTTATTCTGGAGCAGAATGGGAAGAGAGGGCTGGTGGGGAACAGAGGCTCACATTGTCTCTCTCTAAGCTGCAGCCCTGCTTCACTGTTGTTTCCTCCTCCAGGTCCTCCCTCCTCCCTGAGCAAGGGGAGCATGGCCAAATGACGGAAAGGTGATTCATCATTGGTCTACGACAGCTGCAAACTGGATTAGCCCTCCCCCAATCAACATGCAAAGCGGCTTAGCCAAGGTAAGCAGGAAAGGGTGGGGTGAGAAGGGGGAATGGGGTTAGGGGGGGTTCTGTGAAGGAGGTGAAGGAGTCAAGGTAGGCAGAAGGGTGAAGGGTTGGGGATAGAAGGGGCAGATTGTGGGAGAGCCCTTCCTAACTTTCAGCTTGAGGTAGCCTGCTGCTGGAAGGTAGATGGGACTTGCTGAGCAGAAGCAAGTCAAGCGTGACACCCCTAGCATCTTCAGCAGATCTTTCATCTGCAATTGACACTATCTGAAATTTATCAGCCCTCCTCCTCCAGGCGTACTGACAGCTCCTAATGATCATCAGGGCTTCTTCCCACAGGCCTGCCCCAGCCTGGGGCCACATCACAATACAAAAATACGCAACTCCACAACTATACAGCCAACTCTCAATGAGCAGAAATGCACTGAGTGCCATTTCTATTAAAAAAAGAACACATGGACACACTTTATATAAATCAAGTCTTTCATTGTGGCAACACAATAGTTCATACTTGTGTCTTTTTCTTTAGCACACGAAGACACATAACTCATGCCTGCAAACGCACACACACACACACAAACACATAGACATACATAGGGCATTTCAGAGGCCCCATATGAGTGGTGTAAATGCACGCACACGCAAAAACACATCCCTCTCACACACAGGGCACTTTAGAGGCCCCCAGATCAGTGGTGCATTTCAGACAATGAAGGAGACTGGAAACAAGAACATAGAGAGCATATGGAGCTACATATGTTTCCTATGACGCTACGAATGCCTCTATTACTCTCCTTTAGCTGACAGTTACATTTTGCTGTCCACTCCCGCTCGGCTGGCCTCTCTGCAAACATCAAGCGGAGTCATATACTTGCATAACTATAACACTATATTAGACTTGGCTCCAGGCCACCATGGGAATAAAGGGTCCAAAAAAAGGTCAAAGGTATTCATCTGGTCAGGAAAAAAGGGAACAGACATATAAGGTCTTTTTAAAATTCTGGCCTGATTTTTTAATGGCTGACTGTTTACATGAGCAAGGGTAACCTGAGCTCCATGGTCTTAAGTTTTTTTTTTCCTCTTTTTTTCAACAGGCTTTACTCTTCACACCAAGGCAAAGCCTTCATGAATACCATTCCGGCTTTACAATTTGCCTCCTCTCTCATTGCTTATGACACCGCCATCTTAGCAAACATAACCATTATATTTCACTCGCATCTTTGAAAACCGAGCGCTTCCTCATACTCACGCTCTCTAACACTGATAGGACATAAAAATACAAAAATAAATAATAAAAATCTAAATAAAAACACAGAGAAAGGCCATTGAGGTAAAAGCCGTGCTGATGAAAAACAAAGTGCACATAAACAGTGATCACAGAAAGGTTGTGGCGAGAGTGTTGTGGTGGATTGATGTGGTACGGTATGTGGTGCCTAGTTTCTCTGCTCAATAGTGGAAGCCAATAAAGCCATTACTGTACTGGTGTCTCTACCACAGCCAGCAGGTGAAAGGAGCCAGGTGAAGGGGGAGGAAGAGAAATGTAGACTGGAGAAGAGTGATGAAAAAGTAGAAGCAAAGCTTTCTCCTTTGGTTGAAAATATTTACTTTTTTTTTTTTTTTTTTTTTTAAAGAGGACAGCACTCAGCATCTTTGATCTACATTTGACTTCAACCTGAACTGCAAGGTCTTTGAAGACACAAAGTACAAAGCCCTGTGAGATAAAGTGCTGGAAGTGTCATCAAGAAGACAAAGTGCCACAACATGCTTCATTTATGGTGGTTTGCTGGTCTTTTTGTTTCGCTTTACTTAGTTTAAGGCCTGCATTTCCAAAGATAAATATAGCCAGAGTCAATCTTTTAGCATATATCACTGAAGCATGCAGGGTGTCCGACCTGGCACAGTTTCTGCCCTTTTTCTTCACATCTACCTCTGTCCTTATATAAACAAGACTTTTTTTTAACTGGAAATGCAGAGTACAATGTTTCATAAATCTTAATAATAAATCAAGCAAAAAAGGTGAAAAAAAGAATACTCTTGATTGCTCTATGATGCATCAAATATATGATGTTTTTAATTTTTCACACCACATAAAGCATGTGTTGTGAATTACAACTTCATGCAAAATAATGCTTTAATCAAAATTTTACTTTAAAACAACTAATCCCCACTTAAGCTGGTCAGCTGAATCCACATGGTGGCCCAGGAAAAATAAATCCACTCGCAAAGAATGTAGATGCAGCCAACAATTGGACACAGATGTGAGAGGAATTAGGCACAGTTTACAAAATGCTACACTTCACTTGTGTCTCTGTACACGGCCAAAGAAATGACAACTGCCAGAAAATCTAACATTTAACCCTTTATTTTCCATTTTTTCTCATTGCTTGAATTTATCATTTTAAAACGCATCCATGGAATGTGTAATTTATTTATATTTAATTTATATATATATATATATATTTATATGTGTGTGTGTGTGTGTGTGCGTCTGTGTGTGTGTGTAAGGGCATACTGCATGTATGTTTGTGCAGGACATTACAGATACTGGTGTAAAAATGTGTTCTCATCTGTAATCGAAAGCTCAATTATCAGCATATGGGCTGTATGTTGACGTGCAATTTGTCTTTTTCATTTGGCTCAATCCGACATTGTGCTCCAGCAATTCACCCAATAGCTACATTAAATCTGTTAATACTGTGCTCTTCAACCCTCAAAATTATTTCCAGAAGGCCACTTTGCCTTTGAGGGGCCATCAAATAAGATTTAAGGTAGACATTTTATCACAACCTGCCGACCACCGTGACCACTGCAGAGCAAGGGAGACTTTACAAGACAAAGCTGAAGGAAGGTCCAGGGTCAGACCTTAACAACTGTGTCCCTTTAATGTTTGTGACTTATTGCTTTAATTCCCTCAAATGAGACAGTAATATTTCATGAAGAAGAAATAATAATTTATGTTATTAAGGAAGAAAAGCATTAAGGCAAAATAGTTTAAATTTTTAGGTTTTACAATAAAGTGATTTGTAGCCCATTTGTAATACAATAATGACTTTAAATCCACTTTGTGAAGCAATTGTCTTCAATATAAGCATACTTACAAGCAAACAATATTAGTGATTGAGAAGCTGCAACGGCAGTCAGGAAAAAGCACATTTCCTGCTCTTTCAGTCACATATTTCAGATCCAAACAGTGGTGTGTTAACAAAACAACACCCCGCAGTATTTAGTAAACAACCCCTGCCCACTAATTGCCCACTACAAGCTACTTAATAGAGGGTCCCTATTGCTGCCATCCTTCTCTTGTGCTCTCTTTCCATTTTCTCCTCTAATAGCCGAGCGAGACTGGATCAATTAGTCCTCTGTGTCTTTCACCAATTCCCCAATCTCCAGGCCAAGGGCTTGTTTGGCTAGACACATCCATACGGAAGGCATCAGTCCTTGGGCAAACAATGCGATCGTCACCGCAACACACTACTGCTACACATGCATGAAGCGCTGCAGGAAGGCAGAAAGACACTGATCTATCCCCATATAAAGCAAATACACAGTGTAAACAATCCCAAATCAGCCTGCTCATTATCTGTTAATTGGATAAATAAGGTTATTGTGTGTGTGTGTGTGACTAGCTGCAGCAGGCGGTCACTCACACACTGTGATGTTTGTCTACATGGAGTGGAGGCCACTTTGCAAGCAGACTGGCTCACTAGCTCATCCTAACCTCATCATTTCCTCTCTTTAATCAGTACACACCTTTCTAAACAAGAAAATAAAAAAGCATGCATTTTGACGATGACGGGAATCAGAGGGTGAAAAAGGAAGTGAGAGTAAAGTACAACCTTTACACATAAATGCCACTCAATAATTCCCTGACTTGCGATGTGAGGATGTGCTCATATGCAAAAATTACACCAGAACATCCTTCAATTAGAGCGGCTGATGATTACAGCGGAGTGAATCATCTTCGCTATACGTAAAATACTGGTGAACGAAGAGACGCTACGGCTGGGAGTTGAGGCCTGTTGTCTTGGTCAGATGCTGGGAGGCGCTCAGTCTCCTCGCGGCATTCCTGGTTTCAGCAGATGGCATTAGATGTCAGCTGCTTTAACTGTGTTCAACTTGTTTGTTCTGCCAGTGAAAAAGGGACTACTCCAGAGTCTAGAATGTTCTCCTTCCCCGTAACAAAAAAAGGTAAACTGGGGCAAATAAAAAAAGAATCAGATGTCGCTGGGAAATTTTTAAGTAGTTAGAAAATCAATTTAATTTTTAAAGAGAAAAGATAAATTTTAAAATAACAATTCATGAAAATATGTTAATTCTAAATTTCTATTAAGAATTACTAATAAGTAAATT
>JBAMIG010000019.1:11000524-11029466 GCA_037177335.1 Kiunga ballochi
TAGATAGATAGATAGATAGATAGATAGATAGATAGATAGATAGATAGATAGATAGATAGATAGATAGATAGATATGTTTAGTTCTGAACAAGTATTAGTTTATGGAGTAAAAGCTATAATTAAAACAAAAATGATACATTTTAAATATCAACCAAATTTACTATAGTTAATTTGAAAATAACACTCGCATGTTTTTAGAATTTAAAGTTGTAATATGAATGCCTTTGCGACTTCATATTTCTAGAAGTTATTAAGTTTTAGCAGGTCTTGTTTTTGGGTGAAATTAGACTAAAGATAAATTCTTTATTAGCAGCTTTTTTTTTACATTATTGCCTTCAGTTGGATGTAAATGTTTTAAAAAATAAACAGAAACAAATATTAACTATACAAGGTATAATTCCACATAAAAACACACACACACAAATGCACGCACACACAGATAAAATTGAATACTTAAATCAAAGAGAGAAGACAGTAAACCGTGTAATACATCAGATGAAAATTAAAATCATACTTACTACAATTGTATTTGAATTTGTGTGTTTATCCCCTCTTGTATCTTCGATTAAAAGGGAAAAAACCTTCAGGAGAAAAAGGTTGGTCAGTCCAGCAGAAGGGACAGGACCCGCTCTAAAACAGCTCTCAGGTGTTTGTAGAATCAGTCGCACGATGAGTGTAATCTACAAAACTACTTTTTTCTTTTCATTTTAGGTGTTGGAACCTACGGAGCCCTGCGCGGTATCTCTGGAGACTCTGTCCTATTGAGAAACAGAGTTGTCCGATTACTGCTTCAGGCAGTGACTGGTGAGTGTCTGAGGAAGAGGGAAAAAAAGAGAGAGAGTGAGAGCAACAAGGAGTGAGGGAAGGAGGGAGGGAGGGAGAAAAGCAGTGAATGAGGGAGGGAGAAGGAGGCTGCTGCTGCTGCTGTTTGAAAAAGCAGAAAAAGTTGCTCAGTGCTCTCACAGGAAGACTTTGGGTCTGGAGGAGGCACGGGGGAGTTGTGCCTCACACAAGTTCCCCCATATGTCATTCACTCACAGCTTTAAGCAAAAGAGTCCTCTCCAGATTGTATCAGTGGAGACTAAGACAATGAAATGGCAGATCCCTCTACTGGAACAGCAGGCTCTGCTCACACACCCTGAGGGTTCAAACTTTTCTTCTACCCCCTTTTTCTCTTGTTTTTGTTATGTCCTTTTTTTTTGCCCCACCACAAACCACTTTTTTTTTGCTTTCTCTTGTGAGCTTTTGGTCAAAGATGGATTTCTTTATGTAATAAAAGGACTTCAGAGGGCAAAAAGGGGGCTAGGTCATTAGCTTAGGTGATGGGGAGGCAGAGGTTTAACTGCGGCAGAGCGGCTCGGCTCTGCCCGTCTCCACAGCACTCTAGTGGAAGTCTTCCGTCAACACATACACACAGCGTCTGTGTGCAAGGTAATGACTGCCTTCTGTCTGCTCCAGGTTATTATTTCAACTGTGCAAAGCTGCTGCACAAGGCAACGCTGCTACTGATGAGCTAAAACTGATTTATTCAGTCTCCTGATGAGGATTGAACAGATTTAGCTACAAATGTCACGACATTATTTCTAAAAACGTCAACTATGTGTATAGTGGGGTCAAAATATCAACGAACCACTGAAAATTTGTTGTATTTCCACATATTAAAACTGTAGACGAAATGCCAACTGTAATACTGACAAATGATTATGAAGGGAGAGGAAATCATACATTTACTGTGGTAAAGAGGTGATGAGAGAAAAAGAGCACCAACCGCTAGAAGAATAGTGTGCTGTGTTAGCTGCTTGGCTCTTTACTGTTCTCTACCTGCAAAAAATAAAATAAATATATTGGCTACTTTTATCATAATAATGATGTACTTTATTGTCTCTGTAAAAGCAAATCAACCAGCTTCTATAAAGCTGCAGTCAACAAGATGCTGACAAAAATAGATCCAAGCTGGAGCTGTCCTGATTTAAAACACACTGCAGCAATAACAAAGATGAGCCTGAAAACCAAATGCTGCCTCCTTTTCTAAACCCACAGGCAAATCCATAAGATCAAATTACAATGTAGGAGCATGAAATATATTGCACAATGCACAGATTTCCAATAACTCAATTGACTAATAATAGATGCAATGGGACTCTCAGGTAACTATTTCTAATAGCAGAAGGGGACACAGACCAATTATGTTCCTGCACTTCAGAACTGGTTCTCTGTGTCAATAGGCATCTGTATAAAATGTGCTAAAGATGTAATTTTGCAAGTGAGTTCTCTTTAAATTGCATAGTATAATTATCCAGAGTTGTTTATGTCTCGGTGACTAAAGTCAGATTTTCCCTGTGTACCCCTGAATGCAGCGTTGTATGTTTCAAATCAAGGCTCCAATCAACCCAGTAGTTTTACTGGGGATGATGGGTGATTACTATACTATTTTCATCTTTCACAGTATTAAATTAAAGGCTGTTAAATGTAAACAATCATGCTGAGTTGCTGAGCTTAAGATTAAAGCATTGTACTATAAGCCGTGTGGATACAAAGCTGTACAGCTTGAGCATTCAGGGTTTTTTTTTTAATAAAAACTCAAATGTGTAATGTAAATTACACATTAAATGATCACTTGTGTAGCTTTAAAAATCATCTATGGTTGCTAAATGGACACCTAACAAAAGACACACTGATGCAGTTCGACTGACATCAACACTAAAACGACACTTGCCAAAAACTATATCAAGTAAGAAACTTGAGAAGTGAGCTAAGATTAAATGTGAAGCCGTTCTTTATTAAGGATTATCTTGATGGTGCTCAATGGTCTTCATGTGGGGTTGCAGGGATGCCTGCCTGCAATTTAAAGTGAAGAGAGATCTGAACTGTCCACCACTGCCAATAGGTTATCCCATAGGTTTCTCACACAAATGGAAATAGGCTTAATTCCACAAGCCTGATTGAGATTTTCAGATAAGGTGCTGAACAGCGACTATAAATCTAAATGGCATCCCTCTGCTTTTTTAGACGCTGTTTTTCTCACAAAGAAGAACATCAAGGTAAAAGTGAGTTTACTTATCTTGACAGAATATATAAACAGTGTAAAAGAAACAGGAATGATGTGACAGGGGATCAAATGAATGGATGAAATGAAATGCTAACACTGGCAACAGAGTTGCAATATTTTCATACGCATATGCTGCAAACTTGTTTGGGTAGCGCTACTACAGTGTTTATTCAATGTCACACATTTAAAGGTGGATCAAGTTCCTTTTTTTGACATATGTCTCAGCAGAGCATTACACATTCAAAACCTTCCCCCAAGAAAGGAAATCTGAACTTGGGATAACTTTGGATAAAATAACAGTTTTATATATTTTTACAGGCATTACTGGGTGAAGTGTTCCCCAATTGACTAAGAGGAAAATGCAAAAAATGTAACTATAAGAACCTCCAACCTCCAACTTTGCCCCTCATTCATGTGGGACATTAAGTTTTCTGGATGGCAATTTGTCCAAAAACTTGATAAAAAACTTGACTTGGGTTATTAAATGTGCATAGTTTTTAGATTAAAACAACAAAACAAAACAACCAAAAGCAAGTAAAACTATGCTAAAGACAACAATTCTACTCTTCCTGTGTTTTTCTGCTCCACTGCTGTGGGAACCATGTACTACAAACTAAAAAATCTACCTGTACAGTAATGATATAAAAATCCATCAAAGCAAAAACAAAACAAACAAACAAACAAAAAAAAGATACAATTTTAAAAAGTAAAAAAAAAAAAACACCTTGATTTTAAAATGCCCAGATGCATTATAACATTCACCATCTTCCAGGCTTTCATTACACTTTAAAGGGAATCTTTGATGATGACATGATGTCACCACAAAAAAAGATTTTGACAGTGCAGACAGATAATTTTGAAGTCCCTCAAGGTAAATTAGTAGCAAGTCAAGTGCTTTCAAGTGGTGAATGAAAGTTCCGAGTGAAGGCAAAAATCCTCATAAACAAACATCGGGTTTGGCTGCCTCTCTGAGGAGCAGTGATAGCAAACACAGAGTACCCAACATGGAAATGCATTGGAGTTTTCCTGTAGAGAAAATGAGGAACAAAGGAAATGGTTAACCTCTGTGAACGTCACCGGCTTAAATAAAAATCCAGTGACCTTATTGTTGCAGCCATGTTGATTCCAAACAAAACAAGGTATGAATCGAGTGAAATATACATTTAAAGCATAGCACACACACTTTGTTACAAACATCTCAAAGAATTTTATAATTGTAAATACTATATTTTGTGGTTTTCATAGTGAATACTAACTACTCTGCAGTTAAAAACTCTCAGTGGAGATATTTGCCCATGATTGTACCATGAGAGGCGCTTATGTTTTATGACCAGTGAAGCGCACCTGGGAAAGGTTGTGAGGACCCTGAAAATCCACAGACAGATACTTTATTGCTCTCGTGTGGCTCTAAAAGAGCCAAACAAGCACACATCAGAGACCTATTAATCAGAATGAGATCTTACTAAGGCTGGAAGTATCATTGCGAGCATTATGCATAGAATATATATCCTGCTGAAAGACACGGATGTTCACACAAGTAAATTGAGCTAAATAAGTGGTTTCTTTGATATACAGTGTGCTGAAATGTCTACCCTGAGATCTAATGTTTAGATTCAAGATATAACTTGACTTTTTTATCCATCCATCCATCCATCCATTTTCTGCCGCTTATCCGAGGTCGGGTCGCGGGGGCAGCAGCTCAAGGAGGGAAGCCCTTGACTTTTTTAGCTTTGCTTATATTTAATTGTTATTTGACCCTTTATCAAACTTAAGGAAAACACTCAAAAAGGTTTTAATAGTCAAAGCAATCTGAAGACAATAAAGTAAAAAAAATAAATCCAACACTCAATTTTAATTGATTTGATTAAGTTTGATTTTGATTATTAGTACCGGCCTTATAAACAACATAAAGGCATAAAGGTACAACAAAGCTGGAAGGGATGTTTTTGGCTGGGATTTATATGAATTTTGTTTGCTGTATAAAAATCAGATGAAAATTTAATAAAAAAAATCTCCATGTAGTGTATTTTAAAACTCACAGATTATCACACTGGAACTGTTATATTTAGCTTCAAATAATTTCTGTCTCTTCTGAGGTCATTTAGTTCTGTACATATCTGCCTTGATTTCATAGCTGCACGCTTGTTGCATGCTTTAACCACAAAAGTATGAGCACAAAGAATTCTAGTTTACAAGTTGTGTAAATATGACTGAAAGATACAAAAGTAGGATTTATGATTCCAATTAGGCGGATAATGTGACGTTAGATTCTGTCTGGCACCAGTTCTGGTAGTAATCTGGCATTCTAGTTCAAAGATAGAGCCTCAGAAACACCACTAAATCAAAATCAGCTGCACCCTAAAATACCAATATGTTTGGTAATAAATTTTCACGTCCCCGCTAATAGCAGCATTTGTTAGGGTTGCCCCAACTGTCTCAGACTGATTTCTCATTGGTGCAACCCAAGCAGCCAGAAATGTGGCACTCCCTGTCTCCACCACAGCTGCCCAGGTCAGCAGAGCACTGGGAGCTGGGCCCCTGATCAGAGGGTCTGCAGTGGGTCTGGGCCACAGTCATCACTAGGACTTGTGTTGAGCACAACACCAACTCCCAATAGGTTAGAGTGCAATATGCAGAGGTTATACACATAACTGCAGCCTTGCAATCCCTCTCTCACTCCCTCAGGCTGACTCCCTGTCTCCCCTCTCTGACTCACTTACCAAACCCCCGCTAGTCCAGCCACTGTGACATTTGTGAAGCCAGGAGTCCACATAACAAAAACACATTAGGCAAATGTCTGGGGTCAAACGTCTGTTTGAATTGGCCAGATGAAAGACACTTAAACTGGGTCTGCACCATTCTGCTTAGTGACTGAACACAGTACCAAAAGAGGCAGTGCTGTGTAAACCAATGGTTTATCTTACTGACAAAATATGTTTCCACACTCAATTTATAGTGCAGCAATTCAAAAAGGACCATACTTATAAACAGGCTAGGATCCTTAAATCAGGGGCCTTATTGACCAGCTATCTTATTTTCATACAATATAGAAGATATACCTGAACTGGAAAATAAGTTATGTTTGATGTATTTGCATATTTGTTCCCAAATGAAGAAGGTGCAAGTGAACATAACTTGAGCATTTATAGTGATGAATAGGCACTGCTATTGGAGACCAGCTTTCAGTCATTTTTAACTCCAGGACAGACTCAACAGCTGGGTTTATCTGACCACCCTGTTTCCCAGTTCATGTGCACTTAAAAAAAGCCAATGCTTGGATTATGTGGTCACCACTCACTTCTTTTATACAACAGCGGCAAACATGCTGTGCTGCACAGTTTTCTCATCCCTGAAGATGGTGTGAACCATTAGCAGCTTGCAAAACTAGAAGGACTTCCAATCATGTCAGAGTAGCGGAGACTTTACGAATGACTAAGTTCCAAAATAAGCAGAGGGATAAAGGCAGTTTAGGACGATGTGAGGGGAGCGCTGAGGCAGATGCTAATACCTGAAAGTAGCCTGAAGTAGCTCTTGGTGATTTCCTTTCACATGTCTGTTACATGTTTCTGCAGTCATCATGAGTGAGGGAGACAGTCTTTCATTTCTTTTTGTCTGGAGTACTACAGCTGTACTATCAATTACAAAAAGCTTTTCCAAAGTATTTTGACACAAGAAAAACAAAAGACTGCATCGTCTCAGTGAGAATTAAGCAAGAAGCTCAGAAAGTAGCAAACACACAAATGACTGAAAATGTATAAAAAAAACTACTTGTTTTGCCAGTCGGCTGAGAGCTGGAAAGCCAGACTTCCTGATGGAGTTAATTTTCTACAAACACATCATTGTGAGAGACACCAATAGATCTTAATGATATGCCATGTTTGTTTCCTCTTGATGTGTTCGGAGCAGCAGTGGCCCCGCTAAATGTGACTTCCTCTATGAGGAAATGGAATTTGCAACATTTTACTAAACACTCTGCCTTTGTGCTTGTTAGAAAATACATTCACTCCATTTACTGCAACAGACAAGAGAAAAAACAATATATTTTTACAGTTTTTTACAATACAATGCATTGTTATTGTTTTATATAGAGTTTATTAAAAAAGTAATTGAGCACAAAGCTATTTTTTTCTGTAAACCTGATGCAGAATGTACAGTATAGTCTGGATTTCAGCAAAGAAGCAACAAAACAAGGATGTCAAGGGAATAACTGCATAAAGACAAAATAAAAATGTATTGACAGGTCAGATTTATGTGGATTAGAAAGCTTTAAAGATGGAAATGGTTGTTTGTTAATGGAGATAATGTATTGAGCCCATAAACAAAATGAATTTCTATTGATATTTCACCTCTTTTAAGAGCGTCTTATTCAGTTTCTTATGAATGTGTCCTCTTAAAATCCACTTTGAAGACTCAAACCTGTCTTTCTGTATGTACTGTATATTTAGTAATTAGGATGCATATTATTTGCTACATATTTTGTCATTTGGAAGTTCATCTGGGCCCTGAACTGATTTAACCTTACAAGAAATATTTTTAAAAATACAACTATAAGCTAAAGCTGTAGTTTTAAATCACTGTCAGTAGATACAAAACCAACAAAGAGGGAAAAATCTTTACAGGATTACAATTAATTCTGTGTCTAAAGACGGTTAGTACAAGTAATAGCTGAGGAGAACTTGAAACAAGAAAGACTTTCTTCTGCAGCCAACTGCCTTCAGGGAATTTTCCTCTTGAACTCCATGTCTGACACCTTTGACAGTTCATATACCTTTTCAACCTCGCGAATCAGAGATAAATTATCACTTCAATATGGAAGGTTCCCTATGAACCATTTGATAGCCACACACTTTAAGGGGATAATGAACTTCTCAAGACCTCTTATGATAAATGTATGATGCATCAATACCAGCAGCTCTGCATGTCTTTGTTAAAGCTACTAATGAGACCACAACCAAGAAATTCCGGTTATTCGAAGCATTGGGTCTGACTCCAAAATAAACACTGTGTTTGTAACAGAGATCCACTTCCTGGTTAAGCAAGAGAAAGAAGGTGCAGAGCGGGAACTTTTTTTTTCTTTTAGCTTTGTGGCTCACTTGGTTAAACAAGGTGTTTATTTCTTTTCTTCTCTTAAAATCACAAAACATCTATTAGTCTATCAAAATCAGCAGAAAATGTTTTGTTTCTTCACAAATTATTAGTTAAACTTTTAACTTACCAATACCAGTTAGACCTATAAATAGCTAAGCAGTCTATGATTGAAATAAAAACGGCATAGGCTTGTATCAGTTACTGGAGTAGCAACTTTTTATAGGTCATGAAACCCTTCAGTTGCCAAGGAAACAGCATGGAAGAATAGAGTGCTTTTGGATGCAGAACAGGTAATACTGGTCAGGGCAATTAGAGGGCCTATTTGGTTGAATAGAAGTTGTCAGAAAGCTGGCTTGGGGTAATTGAGAGGTTTGCCCATTCACTGGCCACAGACTGTTCTGGCACCTTGTACAGCTTACAATGGGAAGAAATACCAGTTTGTTTTCTGCCTGCTTAGGAATTTTACGGAAATCTGCAAAGGATGAAGCTGGTGACATAACAAACAGAAACTCTAGTGATTTTGACTTGGCTAAAGCCAACAATGTTGTGTATGTGTTCATTTTAGAGTCAACACATGAGGGAGAATGTAATTCTTTTCTTTTCCCTTTGCAAGAAAAGAATGATAATACTTAAATAATACTTGGAATAAAATATTCAGTGTACTGAATATTATCATGGAAATAAACATATTGCTTGACACTACCGTGAGGAATCTTGCAGTAACTTGATTTGCAGCAAAAACTTATTTTAACTGTAAAACGTGGTCATTAACAAGTTAGTGGTAGATTGATGCCAACACAAAAGTTTTTCATTGTGATTAATGCAGTTTATTTGATCAACTTAGATACCAAATTGTAGTGGAATAATTTATATCTAGTAAGTTACCTTAGCAACAAGCAATAGTTTTGCTCTGTCCACAGGAAGGCCCAGAAAATACCAATTTAGAGCAATTCATATCCATATCTATGGTTCAATACCAATACAAATACATCTGACTCAAATGTTTTTACACACACACAAAATAAGTATTAATTTTTGTCAGGGGATTACATCACTACTATATTTGCTTTGAACATCTGACTAAAATATGCCCACATAAAGCTGAATATTTACTTAACCTGTTGCTTTAATTCAATCAACCCTATGATTCAAATCTGTGACTGCAAGCCTAACCCATTTTTTGCATGACTATGCAATCTACAAAATTACAAGCTAGCTGAAACCCTGTCCTAAAGAAGCCCCAGACTTTGCCTGAATTATTAATCAGCCATTGATGAAGGCTTGATAAATGCACCCAGCTCACCATCCCAATGACATTCTTGTCTCCCGCATCGAGCCACTTTAGTTATGTTGTCTGCTTATCACATAAATTACTTTTCTCAAGTGCAATAAATTCTTGTTTTCAGAAAGGCCTCATTTTACTAATCTCAACTGTATTGTTTTTTTTTTTTGCTGCTAGAAAACTACTTTACTAAGGCAGCTAATTGTGGTTTCACACAGTGTCAGTCGGCAATCTTTGCTTATTCTGTTGGCCAGACACCAAAGTCATCTAATGTGCTCACACAGGGGGAATAAACACGCTAATCTTATGGAAATATACAAACATCAACAAAGAATTAGTGCTGTAATTATGATTACTTATCTGCCTTAGGTATTGATATAAAACCCATCAAGCTTTGAGCAACTGAGGAGAAAAATGTTGGAAATTTGATGAGGAAAACTATGACATATTTTATCTGTGTATAAATCTTCATAGACAATGTAAAGGGGATATAAATGTGGGTGCATAATGTACATTCTGAAATGCCCCTCGGCAGCTCCTCTGATTGACCCCTGGGTCTGGAAGTCCATGTCTCCACCACCAGAGCACAGCAGCTGCAGAGCACTTAATAAATTGCACCTTTAACAAAAGGAAAAGGTGATGAATTGAAAAATGTTTAGCCTTGTCATGCATTATTTATACAGCCTCTACCTCAAATCAACCCGTGTTTAATAATTAAAATTAATCTCATTATGGGAGTTTTCATTAAAGGATAACTTAATTAAATGAAAGTTAAAGGACCCCTGAGGACCCTAAGCCACTAGGGCCGTATGTCCTACTCCTCTAATGGGCCGAGGACAGGAAAGTGCACTGGTAATGCACAGGAGCCCATACATTATTTAATGGATCCCACTAAGTAAGGATAGATCAATGATAACTTGTCATATCATCAATGTGTTGAAAGCAATTTAGAGCACAATGCAAAACAAATCCCTAAACTAGAACAGAAAAATATCTGGACACCCATAAAACTCAAATCACTTGAATATGCAGCAATGTAGTGTTACAATGATTTAAGATACAGATATTGTTTGGTTGTGCATATCAATATGTCACTGCAAGCAGACAACACCTGTATATTCCAGTGATAAAAAAGAAACGGTAACTTGGAAGCTGAGGGATGAAGGAAATGTGCTTCCAGTGCAAATGGTGAATGGTACAAGGTGTTCACCCGATACCAAACAATAAACGATATCAGAGTCAAATGGGAGCCATTAAAGACCTTCTTGGTGAACAAGAGGAGGGGCTGAGGAGGAAGAGCGTATAAAGGTTTGTCTTTTCTCCAGGAGCACTTAGGCACTCTAATTATTACATCGCAGTGAGGAAGTACTCGTATAGCTCACACTACTTTTCCACCAGGCATGCACAGACATCTCCATGATCTACACAAGCAGAAAACAAATAATGAGTATTCACTGACTATACTGGGATGTGGAGCGTCCGGGCTATAAAATGTCAGTTATATGGATTCATGTTGAACAATAGATTGACAAAGAAATGTTAATTCAGGCAACATTTGTTGTTTTTCTATCATGTACATATTTCTTTGCAATGCATGGCCGAGTTTTAGGCTAAATATTTTATTAAAAAGCACCGCTCAAAACATAACGGCACAAACATAAACTGAAACCAAGTATCCACCAAGCAGTTACATTTCTATTTTATGGTCTTCAACTGCAATGAAATTCACACAAAACAGGAATTTTTACACATCTTTTGGTTGGTAAATTCTAAATAGCTCTCAAAGTATTTAAAAATAATAATGCATGTACATTTTCAAATAATTGTTATTTTATTATGAAAATGATTGATGAAAAAACCTACATTGTAATAACTGATGCTATTGAATTGTAAACAATTTCTCTTTGTTTTGGAAGTTTGGACATTAAATTTGATTAACTATTAAACAAATGAGAAGGTTTTGCTGTTGAAATTATTCAAGATGAACATTTTCACATTACATTTTTTTCCAAAATGCCACATACATGTCTGTTTCCATCCCAGTGATGAAAACAAAAATCTAATATCTTGAGAAAAGCTAAATAATCTTCTGCGAGGAACAGATTTACCAAAGGACCAACTTTAATGACTAATATCATGATTTTTCTAAACCAATCTTATTTCCCAGAGCTTGCCATCACTCTCAGACTCCCCTATAAATTAAATGAATAAAAGTGTTTTGCTTTAGTCATAGGGGGAAGTGCATGTTTATGCATGACCAGTCTGCATTGCTAAGAGGAAATCTTTAACATAAACATTAGCATTTTGTGAAAACAACTGAGTAATTGGTTTAAGGCATAATAAGCTGGAGTAGGCACACAATGAAAGAAAGCATTCTTCCTTTAAAATGAATAAAAATTGATTGCGTCCCAATAAAAAACGAATTGGCAGAGTGTTAACTGGATTCCACATAAACGTCTGTAGCAGTCCCTGGCCGCTTTATTGTGTGCTAATGCAATAGAGAACACTTAGCAATAAATGCTCCTCTCTGATGAGCTCACTGAGGCTTTCCAAGATGGCCTGATGAAATTGTAAAAATTAGATTTCAGCTAGCTGCTAATGACTCCTAAAACAAAGGAAAATCTCTAAATAGAATTAGCCTGCCCTCTTCTTCTCTAAATACATCATATGTAAATTACTGTCATTTGGAGAAATATGCTTGCCTGGAAGGTAAAGCCTTCATTAGAGATCTCAGTAGGTTTGGGAATCAAACAAGAACTCCTCCAGGACATTTAAAAAGTTTGAGTGCTGAGAAGATAAAGGAATTGTTCACTCATGATGGCAAATCAGAAGCATGACTGAGAAATTAATTTTTCATTATTCTACTCAAACTGGATGGATTTTGTTCCAAAGCAGAGGGAATAGATATCTACCAAAAGAAACAAATAATTTGTGTAAAATTGTACGTCTCCAATCCATATTTGTACTTAATTTAAAATCCACAAACAGCATACTCACTTATCCTCAGTGAATTGCTTCATCCATGCATGGAAACTAATACTGCATTTCAGTTATTCAATACAGCTAATTAAATGACTGGAAAGTCTGATACATTATAGTGGTCATGTTGTTGAAAAAGTGGAGTTTTATGTCACACTTATAGGAAGCTGAATTAACTTATTTTTCAATGGTTTTCTGGTTTATAGCTTTCTAAATTCCTTCTAATGTGAATGCTTCTTCATCACAACTAATAAAATAAGTGATCATCATGACATCGAAATGACGTATATTGCTGGTTTTATTCATAGTCTGTGGTGGGTTTAGTTTGAATTTTGAAAAGTATTATCTTTTTTTTTACACCTGCAAAAATGTTTACAAGATGTAAAAATAATTCAAATTGGTTGTAACTGTTTTAGATAAAAACAGTTACAACCTAATGGCAAATTAGAAGCCTGGTTTTCATGTTTTTGATTTTTCTCATTTGTAGTAATAAAACAATGTATTTAACATTAAAATCTCCAAAATGAACAAAGAGAAATTAATGCATTTTAGTATCTTGCAACCAGCAAATGCGGATCAACGCAGTAGTCTCAAATACTTTGGTTTCAGAAACCTTGTCCCTATCGGACCATAGTTCCAAGATTTCCTTTTCTGATCAGTGAAGAACAGCTGGAGCATACATGTTACACATCAGAAAAAATGTTTTTAAAGTTATTTAACTTTCAGAAAATTATCTTCAATGTTCAACTTTATGGGTGTTTAGCATGTGAGGAATGGAAGAAATTAAAAGAAAAGGTCAGAAAGAGCATTGCCAGGAAAACCTTTCAGCTGAAGAAGCAGGCGCTAGCAGTTAGCCACCAGTAGGCTACTGGGTTTTAGCTAAGCAAGTGCTATCTGTCATCCACCTGTACAAGACTGAGAATTAAAGCAGACAACAGTACTGAACCAAGAAGTCCTGTCCAGGTAGATACAGCTGTTTCTTAGGCAATGGCACACTAACCACAGTAAAATCCCAAGTGACCAAAGGATTTTACCACACTTTCTCCAATTACTAAGATGAGAGCACACAAAAATATAAATGAAAACATGTTTCTGGTTTGAACATATACAGTACAAATGGGACTGAAGTTAAGTGATGTTGAAAAACAGTGAGTCAAAAGTATTCTCTCTATTTACAATCTGCAATTTCTTGGCCTGCACTTTAGCCATTTACCTGCAACTTTTAGGGAAAGAAGAGACACGAGGAAAGAAAGGCTTATATTAATGTATTCATAAATGTTGCTGATTATCACATAGGCAATCATTTCCTGTTACGCTAAGAACTCTTATCACAAAATTCACGCTTACAATCTTCACACTGTGTTTAAAACTGAATTTATGAAGTATGCAAGATAAAAGGATAAAAAGCAACTGATAAAAGATGTAGGAAAAAAACATTGCTGCCTTAAAGATGCTTCCACATTACCGTGCAAATCAAGCAAAGCAAAATGTAGACACAATTTCTATCAGCATTTATCTGTCTTTGCAGACAATTTCAAACCTAAACCCAGTTATCTGCAGTTCCCTTTACTGTTTACAAATGGAAAGTAAACCAAACTTGCATTGCACAATGGGAATTCCAGCTGCAGGAGCTATGGACCAATTGACCAGGATAAGTTGTGTTTGCAGGAGATTGTCAACAGTCTCCTAATGTAAACACAGGTCAATAGTTGTCACGTTTTAGGACACAATCCTTGCATTTTCTTTCAGGTAGTAATTCACTTATCAGAGCATTGTTTTCAGCTCATCCACAGGAAATCACAAGGCTTTGTCAAAAGATTTGCCCAGTTTTAGTTTAAACTTTAGCCAGATTAGCACGGACCTCACAGAAATTCACATTAAAACAGTATTTCATGTTCCCAGAGAGTTCTGTGTCACTAAAACTATGAAAAAAGACATAAAAGGACATATCTTGCACAGTTACAGTTACAACATAGGCACACTTAATGCTTAAACTGCTAAAAGGGCTGAACGTCATTAACCAAAATTAAAACTTTAATATTTTTTGCCTAAAATACATGTCTTAGTTCTTGGATAATTAACAGTCTCAAAGACTAAGTATACCTTTATTAAAACAGCTGACTGAAATTGAAGTAGCTTTACATTTATTTAAATGCTCCAGAAACAAAATAGATAAAACCCCTTTTCAAAAAGCAGACGCACAAAATGTTAAAAGAAAATAAACTCTCAATATAAATGATTTTTCTCCATTCTATATATAAAATCTCAATATAACTCCCAGCCTTACACCAATTAAGTTTATGGACATGTCTGCATGGTACTAAAGTTTGATTGTTTGAAAATAACAAATAGGCCTGCAGCCACACTGCAGCTGTGGGGTTTTTTCCACTGTCCATAGACAGCTATGAATTAATGGGCTAAAATGAACTCCAAATCAAAACTTGCACTGATCAAACTAAATGCTAGGTCTCTATCCCGTCCTCTCTTCAACTATGAAATGTTAACTGAGCTACTGATACCTGAAAAACAAATAAACAGGCTGAGCATCAAATATCTAATTAACAAAAAACACATTTTGTAATAAAAAAAATTTCAACAAATTTCCGATTGTTCAGGTCATTTTAATATTATTATTTATGACATGCGCCACATCAGATTGAATGTTTTTAAAAACTAAATAGGCCTTGATATTCTTGAAGGAGAGAAGCAACAGATTACAGTAATTGAAAGTCCATACTGTGACAGAAATAACTGTTCTCACACACGGGCTAGACCCACTGGTGCCTATTGCTGTCTGTTGGCGAGAACTAAATATATTTTCTGCATTCTGAATGGCATTCCACTCTAACGCATATGTGCCAGTAGTTAATAGTGCATGACAATAAATAACTTTCTCAGTTCAGTCTTAAGACATGTCAAAGATGTGCACACACACGTTATTTATCCCTTTTTGGAATTATGACTATATAAAAGTAGATGATTGTGTGTGTCGTCCTCTTACAATGTTTTTTTTTTTTAATAGGTAAGATACACTCACATTTATTGTGAGAATAATAATCTTTCTGGCAGAGTAACAGGCCCTAATTTCTAAGGATCATAACAGCAAGCCAGAATTATGTCACTCTGACCACCTGTTCTCTGAAAAACATCACTGGCTTTAAGTAGTTCCGGCATGCGTCCAAAATGTGAACTTCTGAACCAGTGTGCCTTCTTCCTCACTTGTACAGCGTTGTGTGGCAACAGGCACTCTAATTTTGTAATGGCAAAGGAAAGGTTTACATAAGTGATGTGCTGTCCTGTGGCTGTCACTCAAACTGCATCTGACCGGCAAACAAACACATGAGGCTGACACTGTTTCGTGTCACCGTACGGTTAATGAAAGATTAAATAGGATCAGAAATGCTTGATTTATTCAGTATCCCAGCAGTAAGGTCACACTTGTTCATACTTGTTTCTTAAAGCACATTCCTTAACTCTGTAAATGGTTTGCAATCATCAAAGAAACATAGTCAACAATCATGCAAGGAGGGCTTCATTCATTTTTTCCTTGTTTAAATAATAGCTGAGTTTAATGACACTAATCCTTCTACTGTAAGGAGGAAAAGCTTAATGTCCTGCTGCTTACAACACATGCCATCAGGGCAAAGCTGCATTGCAGGTGTAACATAAACAAATTTGATATTTCTTTCAGGCTTTGTTTCAAAAATAGCTGTGCAAGCATTTTTGGACCACACACAACTGCTCATGGTGGTTCTGCTCACATCATTGGTGTTTGTGCCAATTAGCTGTGCTGACTATTTGCAGGGTGTCTGTCATAAATGAAAATAGACAGAAGCCTCACTGCACTGCGGTTGGCACGGTCCAGAACGTGCAAATATAAAAATTTAAAAGGCATAATTGTGTTTGTTTAATTTTTGGGCAAATCTGGGATAAGATATTACCAGTCTGCATTCAAAGGTGATTTCTTTTAAGATGCAATAAAAAGAATACTGGTACATAAGTCTGCTGTTTGTAAATAGTTTAGAAATGTTTTTCAGTGTCCTTACAGATCAGCAAGGTTTTATTTGAAATTTTGACACCAACTCTCACAAAGCTAGAAAAGAAGCAAGTTCTCCATTATGTCATATTAAACTTTTTAATTGAACTTTTCATTATTTTACAAGTATGAATATCGACTCTAACAATGTGCTTAAAAGTTCTGTGCGTAATATTTCAGCAGCTCAGCGCTCTGTTGTTGCCAGATTGTTCTCCTCATGTTGTGTCACATAGCTCCTCCAGATCTGGACAGTGGGAAAGTGCATGCATAAAAAAAAACACACCGTTCCATTTTTTTTTTTACATTCTTTTTACTGTTCTGCTGAAATAACAACACATATTTGGGTACCGTCTCTCCAAAAGTGCAATGACCACTTGTGCATCTAAAAGTACTGTTACACATATGTTATATGTTATCAATGCTATGTACACTGCTGAACCCCCAAACCATTAGGGATATTGTTTTATTCACCTTTTGCTGATAACTGCTGGGTGGGTCTTCATCTTAAAAATGAAGAAACAGATGTCAGTTTTGACCAAAAACATCTGAAAAACTCAAACAGACTCATCAGACAATAAAACATATGTCTGGGTTCTTTCTGTCTATCTGAAATGAGCTTATGTCCAGAGAACTGAACAGGATTTCTCTAAAGAACTGATATATAGCTTCATCCTCCAGTATTACATTTAAGGTTACCTTTACAGTGTTGGATAGTGTTAGCTTGGTTTTCCAAAGTTCCTCAAACAGTGCTGCTCAGAGGAAAGTTACATGCACCAAACACTGGTTTCAGGCTTTAAATCTAATCCACTGAGATTTTCTCTGAATCCATAAATCTTTTCATCAATACTCAGAACAGTTAATGGTAGATGATCCTAGATCCTTGTGATTTTGCATTTAGAAACTTTGTTTTAAACTTTAGCCCTGACTTATCCTTCCTTGCAAAGACCAAGCCTTTGGTGGATGCTGCTTTTATATCCATTCCTGACACCCTGACTTGCCACCAGCTACTCTGACTATTGTTGAATCCCTCTATATAGTGTTGGTCTTTTATTTTGCAACCTTTTTTTATTACTTTGCCATTATCACAGTGCTGGAATGTATGGCTGAAATTATATTGTAATTGATCAATAAAAAAGCAAAATGAAAATGAATAGTTTCTTTTTCTAGTGATGTTTAAAGAAATGTTACAACACAATCAAATAATGAAGCAACAGGAATAAACTGCATTAGCTCAGGACAGACCTCTGATAAATTAAACAGATTTGAAAGGGTATACAGCCCAATAGGGATCGATCATGCGGAGCAGACACACCACCATACTGCGGTGGCCTTGATGAACTCACCCCATACCAAGGCCAGTGTGTTGACAAGCAGTCTCAAGGTAGACATTGTTATTCCAGGGGTCCTAGCAGCTAATATGGTCAAAAGGTTGTTAAGTCACAGTAAACAGTTCAACTCAAAATGCTACTGTGCATTCTGGCATCTGCATCAAAACAATGTACAGAGTGCAGATGAGCAAGGCAGAGACCACTAAGCAGAAGAGGGCACTGTTTTTCATCAGCTATACACTAATTCAAAATGATAAACCATCTTACAAATCTTTTACAATTTAATTAGAAAGTACAAATTCTTATGAATAATATTTCACTAAAAATACTATACAGTATACTGGATTTTAAGAAAAGGAGACAAATGTGTTCTTTCTGCAAGGTAAGCAGGCATAATGATGGTTTAGCCACTGTCTGTCCAGCACCAGTAAAGAGAAGTAGCCACATTCTCTGCTCCATTTGCTCCATGTGTTAATGTGTCTATTATGTGTAAAGCAAGCTATTTTTCTTCAGCCTTGCCTTTTTGACTCTGGTGACATAATGCTAGAGAGACTTGCTGCTACATGGGGAACTTTTTTTTTTTGCTCACTTTTATACACCTATTTAAGAACAGCAGCCTTTCACACCAAGTTCAGCAGGAAGAGGCAGTAAAATGAAATGGGCAAGACCTACAGTATTTCATAATTAATAGGTAGCAGTGAGAGGAGAGCGGTCCACGCTGACGTAAAAAGATCAACAACGTATGAAGGTGATCATTCATTCTCCCAAAAATTACAGAGAACAAAAAACCTATTACTGTATGTTACTCGTTTCTCAAAAACAAAATCAAAACATCTTTGAAACATGTCAAGCTTTTTATAATCTTTGATTGCTCTGCTTTATTTGGAAGTCCTACAGAGCTGCTACTCTACTTGCCAGTACGATCTAATTTGTTACTAAGGTGGTCCCTAGCTCATACCCGGTCACCACCTGCAAGCAGTACTGTAAATTACTCGTTGGGTCTAATTGCCCATGTCCGCTGTGTTACTATAAACTACTAGTGCTGTGCTAACTCCATTGTCAGGTACTTAATCAAGGCCACCAGATTTATTCCTCAGCACTAACTCTGGGGACAACCGCAAGTAGGGCCGAGTAATCGGATCTTTTTTGCATCTAAAATTAACCATTCATTCTTAGAGAGGACTGGGATGTGGAAATGATAACATAATGATATCAACCAAAACCATATGAGGCCTTGCCTTCTGTTCTGGGGGTTGCAAAAAAGCGCAATAAGCCCAGATGTTGCTCAGAGTGACCTTACCTGGGGGGGTACAGTGTTATTATGCCAATCATACTCTGCAACATTTTAAATAGAAGCCCTGAAGCAAACTAAAGAAATTCAATTATGCTGTTTCTTACCTCACACATTCACAGCAACAGTGACAGGAACTGAAGACGGCTCAGAGCTTTCACGTGCACCTGAAACAGAAAATAAGTGAAGAATATTACAGCTGCAAGTAAAAGTATCAGCAGGGTGCTAAACATTGAGAGAAAAAAGCTCTCTTTTCCCAACAAAATAAATGTTTTTTACAAAGTATTTCCTAAAACTGATAGAAACCAACTGAAAAGACTGGATATTCTGACCAGAAACTGAGATATGCATGACACTGCATGTATTAGCACTAAACTAAGTCATCTACAAATTAGGAAATTAAGTACCATAAAGATTATAAATTAATTAACACACGTGTGTATAAGGGAAAATACACCTTTAGAATATGTGATAAAAAAACCACATGTGCAGGGTTAAATGTGCGCAATATCACTACAGGCATTGGTTACATTTAGAATTGAATATTTTCAATACATTTTCCACAGTTGCTTCTTTCATTAAGTGACAGTGCGTAGTCCTTTGTAATAAAACTCCTTTTGTCAGCGTGAGCTGCAGGCTGAGTAGAGTGCTTGCAGAAGGGATGTGGTCTGTGTAGGGATGTCAGGAGCATAATGGGCAGCTGAGTCATAGGTTATAAAAAGCTGTCATTAGGGATTTCTGTCCTCAGCAGCTCATCACACAGGACCCGTGAATTATTTATTACGTTGGAAACTCAAGTGGCCCGTTACTCAAGACCGCCTGGTTTCCTGCACTTTGCTTTCCTTGGGCTTGTTTAATAAAAGCATACCATCTAGTTGTTGTAATTGAAGACTTTAAAAGGATCCAATATATAAATGTAACTACTGGAGTATATTTTTTAAAGTGGATGTAATAAATGACTGCAAGCAACCTAATGAGAGCATTTATGCAATGTACAATTAAAGTGTTTGGATTATTGGGAAGTGGCTCGTATTTGTTTTGCATTCATTTCTAATGAGCCCCTAATTAGCACTCAGGGCACATTAATGAGGACTATTTTTAATCTTTTTTTGCTTTCAATATGCTAAAGAATGATTCTAACAGTGACAATACATTTGGCAAATCCTAAGGGGAAATCATAAGATAAATGGTAACACTTCATTTCCCACAGTGAGCCCTTGTGAGTAGATCACAACATCAAACTTATTAATCAATTAAGCATTATATTTCATCTACAACATGGTGCAGAAATTGCCGGAAAAGGAAACACCTTCTCCCGCCTAAATCAGTCTCACTTAACTTTTTCCTTTCGCATTTTGATAGCAAAGTCAATGCAAATCAGCTCAGGCATTTTTCCTCACTTTGTTTTGTTCTCAGTATATGAAAATGGTTAAAAATCCCATGGGTCAGTGAAAATGATCCCTCCACTCCAGTCGCCTGCTCCAAGTCAGCCAAAACATTCCAGACTTCAAAAGACAGCTTTGCCTACCAGGGCCATTTCAGTGTCCCAACCTCCATGGCCCAGGAGGACTTGGTTATTTGGATAAATTAATTTCTGGAGTCTGCCTGAGTTGCAAAAACAACCTCCTGCCTGACAGCAAATTAGTCCCACTGAAAAAAAAAACTAGAAAATATATCAGGTTAAAGAAAACACCAACGTCTCCTTGTGACAAAACCAGTTTTCTGCTTAAAAGCTCATCTGCTTTGTTTGGGATCGTACATTCCTGGATGCTTCTTTCTTATGCAAGGCATCATGGTGCACATCTGTAAACCTATATGTAGGCAGGTGAGGATAGGCAACATCAGCAGACAGCTAGTAAAACCCACAGGCTGTGTACAGTACACAGCTGACAGGTTGTATGCCATAAAACAGGCCGATGTAAACGTTTAACAATTGTCTGTGGTCCTGAAAAAACGGATATAAAACTGA
This sequence comes from Kiunga ballochi, assembly GCA_037177335.1. Classification (NCBI taxonomy): domain Eukaryota; kingdom Metazoa; phylum Chordata; class Actinopteri; order Atheriniformes; family Pseudomugilidae; genus Kiunga; species Kiunga ballochi. The sequence continues at coordinate 11,021,547 of JBAMIG010000019.1, forward strand.
AATCTTTTAAAGACTCAAAGATTTGTGGAGGAGAACAATATAAACCTGAACACACAGATTATAAAAATGTGGAGAAAAATGGTTACGGGGGGAAAAATTATGCAAACAGATGAAGACAATCCAGAATTAATGATCCGCGACATTTTCAGGCACTCAAAGAGCTGTCCAAGGACACCATGGGGGAGACTGCATGGCCCCAGTAATTGGAGGAGCATGTAACTTCAAAAGTAAGGAGAACAGACTGGAGAACTTTCTTCTGAAGTCAAGTCTTTAAGAAAACATGAAGCACATGTAGAGTACAGTAGGGAATATAGTACATGTGTGAATGAAAATTGTTCTCTTCATTGCTGCAGACATGACACATTGCAGTATTCCTGCTGTGCAGCCACGCTATAAAACTGACTAAATCTAAACTCCCATTTTTGGAATACTATTTTTCCACTTCAGGTCAATCACTTATGCACTAAGAACATAAAACGAGTCAAAAAATAAATAGAAAAAAGAAAATAAAGAGAAAAAAAAACATAAACTTCACAACTCCAATTAATATTGTTAGTCTCCCGCTACATCCATAGATCTATAAATGGCCTAATTAACCACAATGTGTATGCACAAATGGAGAAGTACTACAAGAGCATGGCCATTGGATAATAAATATATCAATTTGTTCCATGCCTTAATAACTGATTTAAAGCAAACAAAAAAAACCCAGTTATCATCACATCATCACTTTTCAAACAGTAATGTTTGATACATTTCTTTTTCTCTTTCACTGACTGGATGTTTGTGAATTCTAAAGTAATTTTTAATCATAATCAGGCATTTCATAAGTGACATTATTTGCTCAACATATAGCGCGTTAGTGAACACCTCATTTAGACACATTGCTTCAAAGACAAACTATCCGGTTGGCTTGGTGAAGTGCATATCTGTATACACTCAATGATTAAATATCAAAATTCTTTAAGCGGTTATCTATGATCACATTAATTTTAATAGCCAGCAGAAATAAGGTGTAAACTTGACAATGCATTAAGTCAAATTGGAGATCTCATTAGAAAGAAGAAGATGGGGATGATAGAGCGTTTTAAGTCGGACCCATTCTTTCCACAGTCTGCTGCAATACGCGCTAGAATTTGTCAACCAGAGATTAGCAAATACTCATCAATTAACCTCATCACATTTATTCAGGTGCGTGTACATTTGGCCCCTTTTTAAACTACATTTTTTTACACTGAATTTATGCTAATATTATTCTTTATGCTTCTGTGAGACAAAGACAAATACTAAATCAAAGACACACTATATTTACACAGTTGATCCATTGAGATAATTATTCTCTGCTGCAAGATTAACACAGGTCCTTCCTCCTTATTCATGATGGCATAACTTTGACATAACCTACACTTCTGTCTTGACAATGTGCTTCAGTGATGCATCATGAAAATGACTCTAAGCCAGGAGAAAATGAAGACAAAGTGTATCATGATGGAATGGGAAAACCAGAGGGGAATGCAATCTTTCTAAGGGCCTTTGGTCTGAGGGAGGAACTCAATGCATGCTTAACTCAGTTCAACATACACCAACAGAGGAGAAAATGTCCATTTTTAACCAGTTATCCATCACTGTCAAATGTGGTATGTAGTTAAAAAAATAGAAATAATCCCAAAAAAAAAAAGAAAAAAGACTGTAGACTGGGACAGAAGGAATGAGAGGAAAACCAACCACTGTTGTTAACTTAAGGCAAATGATATTTTGATAAATGTCCCTTATGGAGTTTTTACCTTGTACCTTATTTCTGGGAGTAAAAACATATTTTTTCCTTTAAAAAAAAGCAATATATGTTACAGAGTGAGATGTAGATGACAGAAAATAATGTAGAATACACGTCATTTTTAGAGAGCTTATTTTAAACATTCATTTTTTTTTTTGACTTTTTTTTAATTATAAAGCTAGATTAATGTCTATAATTGAAAAAAATATATATAAACATTTACGTTTTATTAGAAAAAAATATATTAAATCTAAAACACTTTAATAAATTTATTTTACGTTAAATAAATTGGGGAAATGGGAATTTCTTTATAAAATGTTAATATTAAAAATAAACCAATAAAATTTAAGCAACTGAAAAATATAAAACAACTAAATAAGAAGTCTTCATTTGCAGTTTTAACGTACAACTACTCACGGATCCTTCCGCGACTTATACTAGATCTAAGATTCATTATGATAAAACTGCAGAGTAACTGTGCTGCCTCCGCCCAAATGGAAAAACGGCTAAATTACACTCTCAATTAGCCGCGTAACTCACCATAACACTATGCATAAATGCTGCATTTTAAAGACAGTGGCAGCATATGAAAATAAAAAAAAAAAAAAAAAAAAAAAGAGTAGGCAACTCGCTAAAGTCCCTACCTTACAACTCGTATCACTGCTGTCAGCACATGCAACAAGTCTCCCTGTCCATAAACATGAATGTCAGTCTTCGGACGCGACTGCTTTTCACTCCGCTTGATGGAAAACCTTCGCATGAAACACCGAGGAGATGAGTTTAACAAAAGAAAAGAAGAAATTAGCTTTAGATACTTGTCATTGCATATCACAGAAACTTCCCCTGGCAGCGGAGTCGGAAGGTTACACAGAATTTGACAAGATATCCGCATGCGCGTGTGCGCGCGCTGCCCACTGGTATCAAATGTATCAAGCATGGAGAAAGCTGTAGTTTACTGATGCAGGTACGGTCCGCTTCAATCCTCAACAACGCACTTTTCAAAGTCATTTATACGTATTATTTCACCACTTATTTTACTTAACTTAATACAGGAAAGTCAGTACAAAATGTGCAGCAGCTTATGTCAACATTTAGCCACAGAAAATTTATTTAAATGTGTTTCAGGAAGACAAACCATTTACATATCTATGATTATTTTCACAGTAAACTACCTGTGCATTGTATGTTATCCCCTCTTTCTATGTATGATTTAGAACGCCATCTATAGGTTTGCAATTGCCATCAATATAAAAGAATGAATAAGAAAGAGAGCAGAGTTTTAAATATTTTTCAGCAGAGGATTTGTCCAAAATATCCTTTGTACTGGCTTCTGGAATGGTAGCTCACAATCTAGTGTCAAAACAATAAGAGAATTTTGAAATAACCCTATAAAGCCTGAAATAAGTTGTTATAATGGTTGTTTCTATTATATTTTAACATTTCATTTTCAGGATTCAGACTAAGCAGCTTTGCAGAAATACGTGTATTAAATATGATAGCACAAATATTATTTCTTATGAAGGATTTTCATGCTTTACTGACATTAAAATACAAATAGGCCTATCTGGCCAAACAGTTTTAATGAAATTTAGAATTAAGTTACTTTCAGTGTAACAACCCTTGTGCTGAGTTAACAGCGGATTTTTGTGCTCAGCTTGAATTAAAGCATCATTCCTATTTGCCTGAATGGCCTTCTCATTGTGGCCTGGTCTGACTAACTGGTCAATATGATTGGATGGACAGCTTTTAAAACCCTCTAGCAAATCCATCACAAGACAATCCTGATGATTTGTTGCATCAATTCACAGTTTCTCTAATCTCATTTGGCTCTGAATGCACTCATCCAGAGGTTCTAGTCCAAGCCCTCATTTCAGCACAACAGGCAACACACCTTCAGATAAAGACATGCAAGTGGATGGAGAGTGCCACATATCCTTGAGAGCATTTTTTAATTTCTTGGTGCTCCATCTGTTGAAATGATAAAGTGCAGCCATAATGGAGTGCAACAAGATTAAATTAATCAGGTTTGTCCATTACACCGCCACAGGCTCTTCACAGATGATTGCAATTTTCTCTGTCAGGCCCATTATTGTAAGATCTGTTTAGTCGGTTGATGCAATTAAAATGGACTTAATGTAAATTTAACAATACAAATAACACTTCTGTCTGTGTATGTTTAAGAGGGGTGCGGCTGGAGGGTCCTGAAGTGCAACGGTAAACACCCACTGTAACCATTTTTAACTTCAAACAAACCAGGGTGCTATTTGATTAGTGCAGACTCGGTGATCAATAACTATGTTTCATGTTTTCATGTTCTCTGTGATGTCAAAGGATCCGGTTGCACAGACCACCCTTGTCTGGACATCAGCTGTAAGGAACACAACACCTTCCACAAGTGTATCATGATGCCCACAGATCATTTGAACCTGGAGAGAGGGGAGTTTAATGGAGTCCCTCGGATGAAAGCGTATAAAGTCCTACACCTCTGAATCTCATGGCTCAGTACGGTAGGCGAGGCAGACTTGAGACAGTTTTATTAATTTTTCCCAGAGCTGATCTAATATCTCCCTGATTGGTTGCTTCCTCCTGCTGGATCAGGTCACTGCCACAGGACAAAGCCTTTTTACAGGATATGTGCATCTCCGCCCAGCGCCACAAAGCTCCCAACGCCACTTAAACACGGGAATGGCGGAACTGTCACGCTAAAAATGTCAGATGCATTTTATTCTCTGCACCTCTATAATTTTTGATTAATGACATGCAGTAAAAATCTAACAATGCACCCATGCATTGTCATCACAGGGTTATTCTACACGTTTTTGAGAACCAGGTTTAATGCTACTTCTTCAGCAGTTCACATTTTTTATGGATCTATCTGGAACCTCAAGTAAAGCACATCTGTTTTAAGTGATTTCACTGGATTTGTGGCAATTGAGCTCAAGGTTATTGTGGCTAAATGAAGAATTACCAGAACCAATCAGACAATGCACTTTATTACATTATGTGCAGCATTACATTTTGAGGTCAGGTGTTTCATATTAGCCTCCTATCGCATTACAAGCAAAGTGTAATAATCTACACCTGTAGAGAAGTATAAAAAATATATTTCCTCATGCAGAAAAAGGTGGAAAAATGCTTAAATAAATTTGTGTCTTTATGCCCCCTTTATTAATCCATATTGAGAAATTTATAGTAGCTGGAGTGCCAACCAGGTAACTCAAGCAGCTATGCATTAGTGTGTTTGTTGGAGGAACCATTTTTAAGATGTGCATGCCAGTGGTCCTGGCAGGCCAATAACAAGTCAGTCAATCAAACGCTGTAATTTAGGAGGTGTCACACTATCTCTTTTGTTGGCCACAGAGCAGAAGAGAGACAGACTCAGAGAGAGGACTCAATAAAAGGATTTTGAACACCCTAAATATGAGGATGCCTTCCAAAGATCAGATTATGAAACTTTTTTGCAACAAGTGTAAATAATAAACTGCTTCTTGTCCAGTTTAGGGCATTGCAATTAGTTATGTATTTAAAAAATAGTGTAAATTTAATACACCATTAATATGGATAAAGTTTAATTCTAATTACCAATTCTTCAGACACGATTGCTTTTAATGTTTAAGGTTTGATCAATTATTTTTACATTTTAGTTTGAAAATTTGAACATGTCTTCTCTAACCTCTGTTTTCAAATTGTACCAATAAATGAGAGACATTTCTGTCTTTTTTTTTTACCAGCTCTGAGCCATTATTCCAAAAATAACAATTAATTGCCATCGGTGGACATTTATATGTTTAAATTGCTAGTTATCCAAGTAGAAAAGTATAAGTAACAACCAAATTATTTTGATTCATGGCTCTAGTTTGTGACATGGCCTCCAGTTGAAGGTTGTCCAGTTGCCAAACACAATACGGCCGCTGCTGCGGAGAACGCTGAAAAAAGCACTTCAGCTTGTCCTCTATCAGCAGTCACAACTATGATCACTGTTCGAAAGGAGAAATCTAAATAATGAACTCTCCCATCCCAAATAAATGTTTTTAACAAATATATAAGCGCGTGTATCAAATGTTAAAAACTTTAATAAAAAAAGCTTGCAAAGCGTCAGGCTGGTTGGATTACATATAGCATTGCACTTTTGTTGCTGTCTGAAGTTTTCCAACCTTCAGGAGTTATTCACTCAATTCTTTATAAATTATCACAAAAAGAACTGCCACTAAATGCCAGACCTTCTTTTTCCCTTTACGTTTGTTTATGGGCTCGTCTTTTTCCATCTTATAAACTTTCTCAAAGTTGGAAGTTGACTCTATTTTATCATATACAGGTTTTTTTTTCCCCCATCACTGCAGGGAAATATGCTACCTTTTTAAATGATCACCTTACCAGAGTCTTTTTACATTCTGGAAACCTCTTTTGGGTGAAATAATGTGTTTGAAGGTTAAAAATGTCATAAGCAATACCAGAGAAGGGTTACCTTATTGACTCTTCTTGGATATAATATGATTCCACTGATGTGCCATCCGCAACCAACTTCTTAAATCTCACTCCTTTCCCTTAAACCAACACCATTATGATACAGGTTTGTCTTACATATGTGTGGTTTTAATGTAATAACTGGTAGATTTCAGGAATAGTGTTCCTGCTGATGAAAACATTATACTTATCAAAAATTATAGCGGGTGTAGGTATTTGCTTTAAAAGCATTTATGTGCATATTGTCACTTACAGCTACTATCATAGTGTTTTCTGGAGAGGTTTGTATTTCATTAATGTGATTATATATACATATATCTCTGCCATTTAAAAAATGTAAAACAAGCCACGCCCCATGTGACGAAACTGACTTGGGAAGTGATCAGATCAAAACACTTTACAGCTTTACAGCAGCATTTAGCTTCCCCATGTCTACACTGACATTTCTATCCCAATAGCATGTTAGCTATCCGAGGAGCATGTTAGGTCAACATGTGCCTTAGAGCAATAGGTCAGCTGTAGGTGTGGCTGAGGCCCGCAGACGGACAGTGATCGTGTGGATTAAACTGCATTTAGCCACACTTGTCTCGTGTGATTTTCCTTGGCTACGTGCGCGCATATGCTGAGCCAAAGACCTGCTTAGTGTTTTGACAGCAGCGCCAGAAAAAACAAAAGCGTTTTGCTTTTCCGTTGAAAAAAAAGGGAAGCAAGAAAGAAAGAAAGAATAGAAGATGTAGAGGAGAAAAACAGTAGTCCCTCAGCCACTGCCTTACTCAATCCATATGCGAGGCTTAGAGGCAGGAAATACCCACAATTCAGTGTAATCAGGGCAGAGGCCGCCTACCCCATTGGAAAAGACCTGGTGGAACTGATTGGGCACCATTAGGGCAAGGAGAAGTTGAACGTGCAGCTCTCAAAAATCTCATATTCGTTTATGCTTGAGACAGAGTAATGAAAGGAAACACCTTCTATCACACAGTAGACATTAGAAAGAAATAGATGTGTGTGTGTGTGTGTGTGTTTCTTTTTTTGCTTTATTTTGCACTATGACTTTTACTCCCAGCTCTTAAATGCTTCACTCTGCTGTCAGTTACATGTGACTGCTATCTGCATTAATTGGTTTTAGTTCCTATGTGACACTTTTCAAGGTTGCAAATGTTTAACCACTGCAAGAGCAGATGCCCTCACTGCTGGGTTGGTTCACGCCAAACCACAACACAGCATTTCTATTTTGTGCGTTTGCATGGCTTGTTCACAAAGTGAATGTCTTTGTTTCTGTAGTAACAAAATGTAACCACAAGAAAGGCATCAACAGAGCGAATGAGAATGTGCCTTCCCGAGAAGCCAGCAGTTGTTTGACAGTCTCGTGGGTTTGTTTTGTGATGAGGGAGACCTTTTGTCATGCAAAACCACAATGACACTTCCCCCAAACTATAGCGTGATAGCTGCAGCCCAGTGTCAGGACCAGAAAATCCCAGCTTAACAAACAGGCTGGCTGACTTGTCTGTACATCTTGACATTTATGGAATTTGAGGAGTCTGCATGTTTACCAATAGCTGGCTTTGGTTTGTCCTTTTTGAGAATTTTTTTTTTTTTTTTTTTGGGGGGGGGGGGGGGAGGGGGGGGGGGGAAAGCGGGTGTGGTTTGGTCCAAAGAAGTGGAACTTTTCCCTTGGTTTTTTT
>JBAMIG010000019.1:11029566-11045644 GCA_037177335.1 Kiunga ballochi
CCCCCCCCCCCCCCCCCCCCCCCCCCCCCCCCCCCCCCCCCCCCCCCCCCCCCCCCCCCCCCCCCCCCCCCAACTGATGTGGTTTGGTCAAAGGAAGTGAACATCTGCCCTTGATTTTGTGTGTGGCCCAATAAAGACCTATGGCAGTAGTGCAAAACCTTAATTTCTCTATGTATGCTTAGATGTTTCATCCACACTTGTTTTAACCCCGCCTCCCCCCCTTCTCCCCCCCCCCCACACACACACACACACAAGACATGCCTACATGTTATCAAAGAGCACCACTCTCTCAGTGTTTTGTGATTCTTTGCTTCATACCTGAATAGTTAATGCCATGTCTTTGTGCACTGCCAGCATTGGACTATACCTTGTGAGAAGGTGAGAGGGCTAGAGTAGTTAAATCCTTGATTTGTACCTCTCAAAACTATCACAAGTCCCCTGTGTCCCTCCGCCCCTACTCTCCACCTCCCACACAATTCCCAGGTCAACAGAGCTCTCAATATGAGCCACGTCTGGTCTACTGTGACAGCATATGGTTATCCACTCAGCATCCAGAGACTCTCATTCCTTCGACATTAAGTGCTGGAATTATTCAATCAAAACAGGTAGTATGGTGGACAAGCAAAGAACCTGTCTGGCTATGGGAAGTTTTAAAGCATATACGTATTACCCGATTATTTTGCTTATAAAAAGGTATGTTTAAAATGTTACAGTGATATGGTAAATTAGATTTAACTGTTTCAGTCTAATTTATTTTCTCTCCTATTCTATGCAATCATATATATATATATATATATATATATATATATGATTGCTCCATCTGGTTAAAAAAAGAGCGGCAATGTATGCGAGCGAAGAGTAAACACACTAAATTAGGGACTGATTACATCATATTTTCAAGCAGGGATTGTGGTGGCATCACATGAAGTTTTATGAACAGTGTCAGTTACCTTTTAAATTATACCTTCACCATGGAGACTCTGTTTACGTTAAGAAAACAAGTGCACGTTTTGCCTGTTAGAGGCACCGTTTCTTAAGTGCTCGGCAGCTCCAAACAGATGTTTCATCTGTTTCATCCTGTAGTGAATATTAGAATGACGTCAGCTCAGGAACCAGGCCAGTGCCTGGAGCCAATTACCACCACCGTTATTTTTGCTTCTTTATTCATAACAATGAAGATTAACAGCAGGGCTAATTTTACTCCATCATCATTAGATTTTCCTCACAGAAAATATTCTCTGATTGGATGACAGGCTGATGCAGCCCCCTTTTGTGTTGCGTGGCGACAGTGTGGCAGGCATGATGGAGACGTGTGCTTGCAGTGATAAGATCTCTGAAAGGCAGCTCCCCTGGGTTAATGGGGGAGTTATCCTATTAGAGCCCCTCCTGTGCTCCACCCCTCCTTTTTCTCCAAGAGAGCACCCATCATTGCCTGAGCTTTCCTGCAAAGGGGAAGAGGCTAATGGCCTCTGCTGCATTCAACATTGCTCTCTCCTCCCTTTCTCTATCAGTCTCCTGTCTGACCAGCTGTCTCTATTTCTCCATTGCTTCCTTCTTACTCTTGATTCCCAGGATCGATATTTCTCAGCGGGTGCCCTTGTGTTTCCCCCTCAACACGTTGGTCAATAAATCACCCGTGCGCTTCTTATGCAGGAAGGATGTCTCAACTCGAAAACATCTCAAGCAAGCTCAGGCCAACGGGAGAAGTGACGACAGCTTAACAGACTGTCCCCATAACATGCCTGCTTCAATTGCCTCTACAAAAGAGATTTTTTTTCTTTAGTCAAAGGATGGGTGGGGAAATAAATAACATGTGCACATTAAGCTGTCACCTGAGACTTTGAGCACACACGCTTTTTACATGATTGTGCTTCTTGGGAAGAGAGAGGAACTAATCCAGCTTGAACCCAGATGCACAAATAAAAAGACTGATGTCAGCTGATGGAGACTCTGGACTGGGTTTGTTTTACTTGGTTTTGAAATTTTATGAGTTTAACTTAACTTATCTTTAACAAATTCTGTAAATGGCCTCTGAAAATGTCATCGCTCATTTTTTGTATACCAGAGTGAACTGTCAGAATGAAATACGGTAACCAAAACCACCCAATCACCGAAAAATGCATCGTGTCTCCTAAAACCCAACACTGTGTAAGTCTTACCACCATTCTCTAGATAAAACATCCTTCTTGAACATGTGTTTGACAGTGAAATTCAAAGGAAAGAATCCTTGAGGAGTTGATGCACTTGCTGCCCTCAAATCAGTTTTTTTCCCCATCAAAGCTGAGAGACACTGAGTTAGGCTTCAATAATATTCCCTTAGTGGCCATCCTTTCTTCGACATATTTGAGTACTGAAGCCTGTGACATTTTTATTCCCCATTCTATGCAACTCAATCACACTAGCAAAAAGGTGTTTTAACGTTTAAGGATAAGAGAAGTGTGCAGAAAATCATTAAAGGATTGCCTGATAGAACACAGTCAGCTGCATGAGGCCACAAGGCGGTTCGGTCCAACGGCGATTACAAATTGTAGTCTGGGATCTGCAGGACATCAAAGGTGGTATGGGGAAGGTGACTCACCCTCAGTGGGAAAGGCTGATATATGGTGTTGGGAGAGGGGCAGGATGAGGTTTGTTGAAGGTCTCCTGCGGAAGCTTCTTGCACAAACTCTCACTGCACTGTGTTTGCCCCTGTGACCCATGTACCTGACAGCTCTCCGTCAGAAAAAGGAGGAGTATTTTCCTCACGGAAGGTGTTCAGAAACCAGAACAAGGTCATGAAATGGCAGTTTGTTTGGTTTATACTACAACCATGAGGGATATGGAAAAACATCATACAGGGGTTGTGCTCATCTTTCAGTCTTGGGCTGTTTTAACCACATGTTTAAAAAGTTATCATGTTCAATGGGGCATGCCGGAGATCCGAGGCCTCAAAGCGTCTGCGCTCTTTTGTTTCTGAATGAGTTGAATGGTGGCAGAGCAGAGCCAAAAACACAAACAGTTCAAAGACTGTATAGTTTGATGGCCTTTTTGGGCCAAGAATTTATGATTTCGAGTCAAAGGTATTTGTAGAAGAGGTCAAAGCTGTTTCCTACCAGGCTGGAACCAAGATGATTTACACCAATGGCTACAGAAACATTTAATTTCACCCCCTCCCTTTTGCACTAAACTTTGTCCTGCACTGCAGCACAGACAGGCTATTATATCTCACCATCATGATAAAGAATAGATAAGTGGAGACTCATTCTAAACAATGGCTTTTCTATTGCAAGTGTGGGTAATCGACTTGTGGAAGGAGGCACTGTGTTTTGGCAAATTGCGCCAGATTCATCTGGCTACAGGCATCTCCTTTCCTGCTCTCTCCTCAGATTTCCCCCTCCCTATCACAGCGTAGGGGCCTTATCTGGCTGCCCTCTTTCAATAGGCAGGGCTGACGCTAAGATTTCAGATGCCGGCCAACTTCTCTGAGGGAACAGGTGTCCCCTCTGTCTGCCTGTGGTCGAGGTCCTGTGGTGGAAGCATGGGAAAGGGCAGCCACCGCAGAGGTTCTACCCCAGCGGACAGGTAACAGTGCGCCTTTCAACTCAGCCTGAATTCAGCTAAATTGGCATCCTTTTAGGAGCTCCTGGAAGCAGTTGGGAGTGGAAAATAAAGAGCGGAAATTTGCCCAATGATTCCCAGTTGACTTGAGGAGTATGGTGTTCTCACAATGGGAAAAGAGAGAGACTATTTGATGTGTAAATGAGATAAGTAAAAAAAAAAGAGGATTAGACCAGGATTGCTTTACTTTGTTGCATACCTTAGACTGGACTTGGCAACATTAAACACATTCAGTGCGTTCAAATAAACTGATTTCAGTGCCTGAATTAGGACTTGAAGGGTTGGGATGCATCTACACATGGAAAACTGCTCGGCCAACTTTTTAACTTGACAGTTCTTAAATGGGAGTCCTTTTTCCTTTTGTCTGCCACGAGACAAGAGGAATTCTGAGCCTTGTGGTGAGCAGATTATTGGGAAGCAAGATCAAAAGAGCAACAGTGTCAGCCCTGGAGCATCTAGATCATCAGTGTGACCTGTGATCAATGGTGCAGGTGTGGAGGAGAGCAGCAGGGCAGGTAAATATCTCAGAGGCTTACACCTTGACAAATCATTAGGTACACATTTATGGGAACTTATACAGATGGGATTGTAATAAAGAGACCGCAATCTTAAATCCCAAATCTCAGAAGTAGAGTTTAATCTTGGAAAACATTCATTTATCACTCAGGAGACACAATTAAATGTATTTATTATATTTAGTGCTGCAACTACAAATGCTTTATCTCAATAACATGTGCTCTTTTCAGTCATAAATGTGACCTAACATAAACAACCAAATGATCAAAGTCAGTCATACCCTAAAGGAAACTAGCTGAGGGAGCAAAGACATTTGCAAAATGTCATTTGATGACCTCAATTTCTGCAGAGTGATAATATATTGATGGGAATGCCATTAAAAACAGTTTCAAGCTCCTCCTGGATTCATTTGCGCTGACCCAGAATGCAGTATTTTCTTAACACAAGCAGCAGGCTGCTTTGATGTTATCTCCCTATCCAAACAGTGGAGGGCCGGCTGCCCCTGCCCCGCCTGTGGCCGCGGAGGACGGTGTCGATTAATCACAGTGAAGCCTGCAAGAGCTCGCCCATAAATCGCCTCGCTGCTCCTTAAACAGGAGAGTCCCAGGGCGCAGCGCTGTCATTTATCAACACTCTCCCCTCCGGATGAGGAGTAAATAAAACTGTGAATATGCAGCAGAGGGATAAGGAGGGGTGGAGGTGGGTTTCCTGAGATGTTGGGCACATCCAGGGGTGCATAAAGAAGTAAATAAAGAAGTACCTCTGACCTCCACAAGAATAAAAAAGATTATACAAAAAATTTATTAGATTTTTTTCCAATTTGTATTTTAGAGGTATCATATTTTCTTACAATGGTTTTTTAAATAAATGCTGCTTAAGCCACTGATTTATTTTCAATCAGCAATAAAAAAACGAAAATATGCTTTAAATCATAAACACAAAGTTTAATGTGATATCTGTTAATAACTAAAAGCTTCTGTTACTTTGTGACCTAAATAAGTTATTCAATTTCTGGGAATAAAACTCACAAATGACATAACTAATGTAGAAAATATTTGTTTGATTTGCTTTAGCACTTAAAATGTTGTTTTGTTCTCACAATAAGCTGTATAATAGGTATGTTTATATTAAATCGTACATAGCTACATATAACCATAGCTTTATTTACACTCATGTCAAAACATATCATTTTACCTTTAACTATATTTTTTCTAAAAATCTTTGCATTTTACTATGTTCTTTTCTTCCTTTACGTCATATTCAGGTTCTTAAAAAAGTCTTAAGCAACGTTAGACCTGAAGGTGATTGAACTCAGTCTGTGTGATTATCCAGAGTGTAATGCCAGTCCACTCATTCCTGTCTCTTTTTCAGCATTTTGAAACTTGTTATAATTGGGCAATGCCACTTACTCTTAATGCTAAATGTTTTAGAATTGACAAAGAAAGATGTAGGTAACTATTTGTACTCTAAAACATCTACTAACTAACAATTTGTGATTATACGTGTAACTTTAACACAACACAAAATGGAAGCATGATATGATTAGAAAAGACATGATGCAAGCTTGTAACCACTTATGAGCCCATAAAATGCCATTTTAAAACTTTTTAGTCTTTGTGAAATTGCAGTTTTGTGCTTTTGTTCAATTCAATGATTATAGTCTGGTGTGACAGTGGAATATTCAAATGGACAATTCCTTACAAGCTGGAAATACTCTTTCTTTTAAAAGCCTTAATGTAGGAAGCATAATAAGATGACGAAGTCATTGTAGAGACACCTTACCAATAGGTAATTGGAAAATGTATTTTTTTTCTCAAGGAAATACATTTTTGGGCACAAACTAATGCAAAACTTCCCCTATGATTAAAGCTGTATTGTGTTCATTCAAATTTAGCAAAAGAAATCAACAGGCAGTAAGAAGAGTTAAGCCTTTTCCCAGGATTTCTGTGGGACTGTCGGACATGGGGGTGGCTGAGGGGGTTACAAACATTGCTCCTTGTGTCCAGCAACACTAGAGTCCTGTGAGAAGCTGGGAGAAGTAGCCTCAGAAAGTACTATCTCCATCATCGATGCTCACCAAGCCTGTCCTCACACTGGCAACCCCACAAAGCCTGCCCGGAGACAGATGACAGCACCACAAAGACAACACAGGTGGTTGGATGCAGACCACCTGGAGCAGAAAAACCCAACCACACTAAAACCTCTGGGAGACACCAAAGAGAAGGCAGCTTCGAAATGAGGAGGGGGTTTATGAGCTAGAAGGAGGTGAAGCAAGACAGAGAGAAAATAGAACAATCAATGCTGTTTAGAGACAAGAAAGGTTACGCTGCTTATAATTCCCAGCTAATGTTTAAAATAATCACTTAAACTGTAAGATTCTTTTATATCTAAATTCACATTTGCAGCATTCTAGCTAAGAAAAGATAAACAAACACCCTCCTGAGAGTAAATAAAATGTAAATATAAACAATGTTGCAAACTTTTAGTCTATCCAGCCAACCATAAGCGAGAGAAAAATGTATGACGGTTTTACTTTAATGTTGCATGTTAATGTGACACATTGCAACACATCTTTATCACTTCCTGGTTTGGTTTGTCCAATAACTTATTTAAGTTGGGGTGAGAAATTAAAATAGGTTGGTTAAGCCTGTAAAAGGCTTATTATTAATAATAATATGCTTTTTACAGTTACAAGAGATCATAATATTCTTCAATGTTCTTTGAAATCATTTTAGCCTGCATGAACAAGCATCCAAACTGGATGTCCTGTTTTTGGTCAGAATGATCATTTAGGGTTTCAAAAAGTAATAGTCTTCCCTGTTTCAAACACATTACGCAACAGTACCATGAGATTGAACCCACTGCCAGCATGACTGGTCTTGAATGAGACCTCAACAATTTAACATGTTTGTTTAGGTCCAAAAAGATTACTCAACACTCTTTCTTGTTCTACTGGAATAAAAGCTTAAAATGGCAAGAAAAAAAAGACAAAAACACTAAAATGAACATTAGAACATGTTAGATTAAATATGAGATTTAATTGTAATAAAATTGCATCATTTTACCCAAAAAGTCATTTAAGTTCTTATTTACTATGGTTAGAAAAGTGACATTTTTAAAACTAATTGCAGCTGACATCATAACAAATGACGTCCTTCATTGAAAATGATGGAGCAGCTCATCAAAGCCAACCCCATATCTATCACCAGCATCAGTAAAGGCTTATATCGAATTGAACCCCTTTCTCCTATTTCCTTTAACAATACCATTAAATAGCGATATGGTCCGTCACGCCCCATAGTGCAATTACATGCCTCCCTTTCAAGAGGTTCTCTCCTAACAAAGATGGATCTTTCGGCGGGACTTACGCTCATGTACACCTTTGAACTGAGGGAGATGCTTCGGTGCCTTGACCTCAATCCGTTCCTCTCAGAGAGGACAGGACTTTTTATGCAGACAACACAATCCCCTGGATCAAATTCTGCATTTTGACCGAGAATTTCTGGAGCCATTAAAATAAAGATGGACTAAAGGTCGAGTAGACCTCATATTGTCCAAAGGTTTTACTGACATAGCCAGTTGCTAACCTTTATAGGGACCAAATGAGAAGGAAAGAAAAGAGAGTTTTAAAACATTATTTAGACCTCCCTGGCACTTTCAATTTTAGATCACCTGCTATTGCTTTTAAATGGAGTTAATAATACATGCATGCCCCTACCTGCTGCTGGAATAGTTGTGTTGGAGCATCAGTAAGACATCTTGATAAATCTGAGTTTATTTGACATCCATCTATACATTTTAACTAAGCACTGCAACCTCATTTTTATCCTTTTCATCCCATTTTTTCCATTCAGTGCCCCGTCTTCACCTCATCAAGTTAGCCTTGCTGTGCACAGCTTCGTGTAACTGTCTTCCATCTGCATTTGGGCCTACATGGTAGAAGCCCTTCACCTCCAGCGTAAGACCTGCCTGTCTGCAAGTCTCCTCAACAGCTGTTGTGAAAACTAAACAGACACTCTTAATTGGCGTTCCAGACTCAAGGAAACTGGACTAAAATATTTGCATAATTTCACAGAGGAGGGAGGAAATTGTTAAAACATGTGAACCAAGGCCCTCGCTGTTGTAACCCTACCCACTGCACCCCTCCCCACCCTCCCAGGCCAAGCAGCTCTTGGGTGCCACCCTGTGCCGACGATGCCAAGAGGGAATGGAGGGAGCAGGGGGGGGGGGTGACAGTCAAGGTGAAGAAAGGGCAGCAGAAGGTAGAGAGGAGAGGAGTGAAAAGGTCACTGGAGCTGATCCTATCAGAGTGTCTCACCTTCTCACACTGCTCAGAGCCAGAGAACGGAGTTGTGCCTGCAGGATCATGTGAACAAAACACTGGATGTTTCTTGTTAGAGCAACAAGTTTGTTTCCCAAAACCTTCTAATGCCTCTGAGATGGGGTTTTACATACAAAACCCACAGAGAAACAGTTTTATATAATTATATAATAATAATATGAATGATAATAATAATAATAATATAATTATATAATAATATTAATAATAATAATAATAATAATAATTATTATTATTATTATTATTATTATTATTATTATGCATAATAACAACAATTATATTATAATATTACTGGTTATATAATTATGTATATATAATATATAATAATAATTATTAATAATAATTATTATTATTATTGTTTTTTTGTTGTCACATGAAGCAATAAAATCTAACATTTTAATTTATTCCTGGCTTTTATGGACTGCTTGATTTAATTCAGGGTTGTAGGGGCCCGGAATCGCCCGTCCATTGCAGTTGCTAATTTAAAAAAAG
The DNA here is from genome assembly GCA_037177335.1 of Kiunga ballochi. Classification (NCBI taxonomy): domain Eukaryota; kingdom Metazoa; phylum Chordata; class Actinopteri; order Atheriniformes; family Pseudomugilidae; genus Kiunga; species Kiunga ballochi. The sequence continues at coordinate 11,038,511 of JBAMIG010000019.1, forward strand.
AAAAAAAAAACACTTGTAAACACAAAAAATCACAGTGAGGGATAATGTGTCAATGGACTTTAACAAATATGTTCAAATAGTCAGTCAGAATTTTACAAGCTTGAATTTAGAAATTACTTTGATTGATTGGTTACCGACTATAAATTAGTAATTTGCTAATTGTGGTGAGCAATAACATGTCAGATAGGATCCAGACAAGCACAATGATGGAAAGGAAGCTTTTTAGCTCAGGGACAGGAAGACTTGATGAATGGATTGAAGAAAATATCTTTTCAGTCTCCTCAGTTGCAGCAGTAATGATATGTTACTGAAAAAGAGTAGAAGATTGTACAAATATGTCACGAATGAATTGAATCTTTTAAAATGTGCTGTGACTCTACATCAGTTTCCATTGCTTTAACATAGAACAGGAATTAGTGATACGAGCAGGGACACAAATTTCCAGGTAATGTAGATAAACCATGGAAAGTAACTGAGCGAGTAAAAGATTAGATAATTGAAAATGTTAAAATTGCAATTAGAAAAAAAAAAGAAATGAGAAAATATATTTATCTCCTCCTTCCACTGCTTAAAGAAAACAAACGAAGAGAGGCTTAAAGATTTAAGACTTTTTGTTTCTGTGTTCCATGTGTTGCTCTTTTGAGGTCTGTCCTCTGATTTTTCAGTCATTTCCAGGTCAGGGCACTTTGAGAACCATGACAAGGTTTCAGCCTGTTCCTCCACAGGATGTCTGTTATGAATTTTTAAGTGTGTGTTTATGATCAGAATCATCCTCTGGAAGCAATCTTTATTTCATTTTCTTTTGTTTTTCTCTATTTTTGCACTGTTTTCTTTAAGAATTTGCAGAGATTTAACTGAACCATGTTTCCCTCCATCAATGTGGACAAGTCACATCCATGACTTCATAATGTCAATCAGTAACTGCAGGTAAAAGCTATTTAAAAACCAAACTATGGTTTTAATTCATCTTTCTTAAAATCATAAAAGATATAATCCTTTCACTCTTGCATGCAGATATGAGATTTCATGTGCATATTGTGACCATAGAAAGCGCTTCGGTGTTGCTGAGACAAAGCAGAGAAGAAAAGATTTATATTGGTTATCGGAGAGGAGAACAAGCCATAACTCTTGATCTTGTAACTCTTTCACCATCAACATATGACATATCCCCATTCCAACATGTTAAGTCTTAAGCAGCTTTCTCTGAGCCTGTCCTCCTCCGTCCCAGTTCCCACATAGTCAGACAGAGTGGTGGGCGTGCAACAGTTACAGCTGAGGTAATTAAACTAGTCCGTGGACATGTGGAAAAGACATAGAGCTTTAAATGCCCTCACTGGAGATAACATGAGCACCAAGCAGATAGATCAGATGAGAGCCCACCGCCCCACCCCATTCCTCGTTTACAGGAGATGCCAGCTGCACTGAGACACTGTGGCGAGCTTTGTCACCTTGTAAACGTAAGAGGAGAGACAGTGAAGCGAGAAGAAGTCAGAGAGCGGGACTGCTGCATGTCTTTTTGTTGCACGCCAGAGGCAGAGGGAGGCAGAGAGTGGGGAACATGGGGTCTGAAGTTGTGGGGTGCTTAATAAAAACCTGGAGGAGGCGAGTATTAGATGCATGAAGTAGCTCAAACAAGCATCAGGTGTCTCTGGGATTTCAAAGGAAATTTCATGCTGCAAAACTGTATTTTATTATCCTCAGCAAAAAGAGACTGTGAAATTTAAGCCAGTGATTGTTGACATTAGATATTTCATTTTTTTTCTTTCAAACAGATGCAAATGAGCCATCAGAGTCAGTACATTTCAGAAAATACAGGGTAAAGCTAATTAGACGATTACCAGAGCTACAAGTAATTATTACAGAAACAACTCTGTATTACTGAGTTGTGATTAGATCTAATCAAGTGAAGATAAAGTGAGTAAACAGATCATTAAGCACTTAGTCCTTATGAATACAACATAATTATTAAATGATTAGGCTGATTACACACCCACCAGAGTTTGAGGCGTGTCTTTATTATCTTGCGGATTAATCAGTGCCTCAGATGGAGCAGGAGAGAACATGCTCTGTGAGAAGAAATATATAGGCAGACAATTAGATACAGATTCCTCAGCGAAAGAAAGAATTTATTTAAGCCAAACTGCTTAAATAAGATGCAGAACTGCAGCTAAGTTTTGTAGGAAGTTTGTGTCGTGTTGCTTCCTGGTGTATGACTGCAGAACAGTAGTTCTCCATTATGCAGCACAAATTAATCAGTGTCACAGGCAGAGAAAGTGGGAGAAAGATGATGGATGAGAAATACCTGCACGGCAACCAAAGAGGACAGTGGAAAGATGTGTGTTAGGTTGTGTGTGTATCTGGGATATGTGTCTATTTCTTATGATGGAGGGATAAAAGAAGAAACGATTTGAGAAACTCACTGCATGGGTCTCTCTATGACGACAGAACAAATGAACTCGTCTGTCAAGCCTGGCCTTGACAAACCTCTATGGATCTCTGGCTCCTGGGAGGGTGGGGTCCAGGAGAGAGAGGAGGGGAGGCTCTTCGGCTGTCCTTGAAGCTGCCTGTTTGCCTCTTTCCACACCGCCGACTCGCCAAACAGCAGGATCCTCCACCTCTCCCACGGGTCAGGTCCTTCTCAACCCCCGGCAAGCTTTGATCTGATGGACAGAACAAGGGGGTTCGAGAGGGCTTTGGGAACGCAGCGCTTTGTGTATGTGTCTGATGGGCTCGCAGCCTGAAAGCCAGGGGGATGGTTGGGGTCGGATGGGGTCAACGGCTGGTGTCCATCTCGACTGTCCTCCTATTTGCTGGATGCAGAGCTACTCTCGCACTCGTACAAGTGTCTACACAGATATATTTATACAAACACAGAGATGCAGAATTTAACACAAAAACTCTTAGAGTAAAGCATCAGTAGACATAATTGTTAGTGATTTATTGGTGCATATCATAAGATAAAGATCTAAAGTGATCCATCAGATAAGTGTGGATGTTAAAAAAATAAAAAACAATAAAGTAAATTGACTTTTAGGACATATTTTTTTCTCCATAGTTTCAAACATCACTAAAAAATGTAAACTAAGATTGTTGCTTTCATATATTGCCTACGCTGTAAATTCAGGCAGATAGTTTCACCAGAACAATTCTTCCTGTAGGGGAAATCCTACAAAGGAGTAAAGGTTTTAGACGCTGTCTTATTTTAGATCTCATATCATCATTAAAACATGCATTGTCCATTTGTTACATTCAGACATCTTTTGATGATTAGATATATATTTGCATACATTTCTGATATCACGGGGGTGGGTTCAGTTAATCCATTTTACTTTTTACATTTAAATTTTGTTTTTAGAAAGTCAACAGTTTATAAATCTTTATTTATTTTTTGTAAAGGTGAGTAAATGAATTTTCTTAACAAGCTTATGCAATAATAATAAACAACCCCCTGTTGAAAAACATTTCTGAATGTAAATTTTACAGGAGTCAACCAGAATGTGTACGTTTGATAAAATATATTTGTGGCTCGGATTGAAATAAATTAATTTTATCTGACAATTGCTAATTTGAAATCTACAAAAATATTTTTATATTTAAATTACTCTTACAAAGACAAGTTAATTAGTTTGTTAGTGTTTTATAATTTGTATTTATTTGCATTTTTTAATGTGTTGGGTTTCTGCTAATAACATAAATTCAAAGGCTTCTTGGACATTGATCAGTTAAATTTTCATCATTTGGTCTAACGTGTCTTCGTGCCTTCATTTTACTTTATGAGCTTTGGACTGTACACCTGTGTGAAGAGTTTCATATCAATGGGTGGGAATGGGTGGGTATGAGTGTAAATCGGCACATGTGCCCCTGATCTCCACACCTTTTCCCCACGGGCAGCCTCCCTGATCACCGCAGCCATCAGTCCTCCACTCACTTCTGCCCAGGACAGCCTCCTTTTGAAGGCTGCGTAATTAACGTGCCATCTGATACACCATCCGGCCATAGAGGCTCTCTAAAAGGGAGGAGTGTACACACATTCACATAGATGTGAATGTTCATCACAAACACACACACACACTTCTATGCACACACAGGTAATCCATCACACAGTGTTAACTGGCCAAGTGTCGCTGTCAGCTGCATCTTATGTATGATGGTGACCCTGAGGTTAGCCCAAGGAGGCCATCGTGTGTTGTAATGATAATCCCTGCTCTACTAATTTGAATGTAGATGCATAATAAAACTAATCCTAAAATACAATGTCTGAGTGGAGCTTTCTAACACTTTGTCTGAATCATTTTAAAAATAAAGACTGGCTGAGTTCAAATTTTTCTATTTATTCATTGAGTTATTACGAGAAACTGTAGCAGTCTGGTTTAAACCAAGTTAGCAAGGGAAAAAAAGTTTTTAAAAAATGAAATAAATAAAAAAAATGTTGAGTTTGATCTAGAGGGGTCACTTGTACTTTTGAGTGAACATTTACAATTACATATTTTAACTAGGTGGTAAAGTTTGACATTATAAGACAGAAATAAAATTGTTCAAAAAAACAGGCAAGTGTTTCTATCTCAATGCAAAAATCCTGCATTTTCCTTGGTTGCACCTGTGGAAACTAAGCTGCCTTCAGAGGCAATAAACAAGAAAAGATCTCAATAAATTTTTCCTTCCACAGAGGATATTTTTTAGGACATCACGCTCTACATGATAAGCATGAAATCCCTTTGATTTTGGTTGTGGTCAGGAAAAGTTCAAGCCTCTTAGAAAAAAGGTTGGATTTGGGATTTAGTTGCTGGATTGTGGCAGCCAAAATCCCTTGACAGAACATTTTCCCTACAAGGTTAAAGGTGATGCAGGGATGTCAAAATATGACAGATGATGTGGAAAACTATCCTTTCTGACATTTATTTAGACTTCTAATAAATTCAGTGCAAGTGCATGGTTTCACTATGATTACATGAATCATTTCAAGATTTTTCATGACAAAGGCAAATGTTCCGATGAAATAAAACAGTGCATGTTTATGCTGTTGGTTGATTTTTTGCCTGATAGTTGCCTTTGGATGCGTGCTTAGTTGCCACTGGCAACTTACACATGGAGAACAAGAATGTGAATGCATAAAAAGAAAAAAAGTTCTAATCCACAGTTGCAGGTGTGTTATACTTTTGTTGTCCCAGCAGTAGCTCACAACAGAGCTGATGACAAAGGGTCGGGTCTTATGTAGCCTATTGTGGCCTGGAGAACAATATGAAGGCTGAGAATGGCTAATCCCTCTGGACTGCTGACAGGTTGGGCCTTTAAGCAACCCGGGGACTCATTTCTCCACTGGGCTGGGTCGCTGTCTGACAGGGATGGGAAAGCCCAGGCTACTTACCGAGCCTTCGCCCAGAGCAGATACTGGGAGTCTTTGTAAAGGAAAATATTGTCTCCATTGTCAGGTTCTGACTGTCTTTGTAATATCAGAAGATGAACTCAGGGAGAATATGCCACCGCAGGGCAGGTGGAATAAGGATGAGACCAGCTCAGTGTGTGTGAGAGCTATTCAGCCAGGTTAAGAGCTTTATAGTCTGGAATCTTGTCCTAAAACAGATTCTTCTGACCCCATTAGGAATACACACAGTGACACAGAGGGATCATTTATTTTCCACAAATGTGCACCTTTTTATGAACTGCAACAGCACACCTTAGATTACCAGAAAAGAAGAAGTGAATAGAGGGAAATCTGCTGTTAGTCATATGCAAAACAACTCCCAGCAAAAGAACCACGGTGGTGTGAATTTCTCTGTGTGACAGAAAGAAAGGTGAGCAGAAGATAATGAGCTGGCAGGCACCGCCCAGTTCTTGTAAACAAGGTCTGGATTGCTTCACATGCCCTGAGAGCAAACACTAATATCTGTATTTTCGTGGCTCTTATTGGCAGTAAAAGCTGGAACCAGAACACCACCCAAGCAGCTCAGGAACAAAGCAGATATCCATCCCAGACCCATCCTGCATCAGACATACGGCAAAGAACCCAAAGAACCTGGAGTTTTGCAAGGATGTTTTTTTGTTTGTTTGTTTTCCTCATCTTGCATAATGTCCTCCTTATCCCTCCTATTCTCTTCTACTCTTTCCTATTTTGTCCTCTTGGCTCAACCTTCCCTTTCACTGTCCAGCTCATTCTGCCACAAAAAGCTTCAATCGTCTCCTGAGAGGAGGCTACCAGTCCTGCACTGTAACCTAATCATCTATCCAGTAGAAGAGCGTGTCATCTCTGCTGAGTAACAGGAAGTCTGGGGCACAAGCGTCCTCCTCTCCTCTACTCACACACCGGAGCACAAAAATGACGATGTACTCTGCAAATATGTCTAAAATCTAAAGTGTAATTACCCAACAGCTTTATATCTGTGGTTACTTTTTTTTATCTCTAATAATGAGTTTGAAAAGAAAAAACAATATTCTGGATCAGGGCTACTAAGGTTGGTCCTGTGAAGTTTGCAGGGTTGCAGGTTTTCATTGTGGGCCTGCTTTAACACATCTGACTTCAATTCAATGGAATCAACTGCCAATAAGTTCAATGACTCATTAATGTGAGTAAGGTGTGTAGGAGAATTGATAGATTGAAAACCTGCTGAAGTGGCTGTTCCAAATTTTGAGAGAACAAATGGACTAAAAATGTATTTAAAATCAAGAGGCAATTTAATTAAACAACCGTTTAATTTATACATGTTATAAAATCTTTATTTCCACCAGAAAAATGTCTTATCCCACTGTCTTTGATACATACATATTAATGAAATATATAAGTTTTCAAACCGTGTCACTTTTATTAATATCCCCAAAACAATTCCTTTGTCATACACAGTTCGCTCCTGTTTCAGACGCATTTACTCCAAATTGCAACTACAAACACATATTTGTCTTTCTTTCTAGTGCAAGTTAAACTCCATAACTTCTTGCTTTAGATTAGCTGCATATGTCCCTAAATGTATAGTTCCTGAACTCAGATGATCAGTGCACTCTGTGTTTATAGAGTCAAATTGGAAATGAAAGAGTCTGAATTAAAATAAGAAATACGTTTAATCTACTATGTACTAATAATAATGATAAAAGGAAAATGCAGTTGAATTATTGTCCAAAATGTCAATTTTTAGATGACTAAAA
>JBAMIG010000019.1:11057609-11077609 GCA_037177335.1 Kiunga ballochi
GTCTACTTGATCACTACTCTTTGAGCTAGTAAGTCAATTAATCATCCTTTCAGAAACGTTCTGCTGCTCTCCTCTATCTCCTCCTCATCTACACTTTTCCATGTTGCTGAAGATGGAGCCTCATCAAAAGTCTGCCACCTCCGAGTTCACCACCATGCAGGCTCCTGGGAACTCTATTTTTATTATTTCCTGTGCATGTGCTAGAGAAGACCTCAAAAACGACACACCTCTGCATGCTTCACTGCTCCTGCATTTCATTCAGTTGCGGCTTAATATCAAGCTATGGCAGACACAGTAAACTTGGGGAACTTGTAATTTGTGGAAAAAAGTATAACATACTTTTATAAAAGGTTGTTGACACAGACCAGCCATCTTCACATTTACCTGCATTGCTATTCGTTTGAGGGCAGCATTCCTTTGGACTTCAGCAATATCGCCTACTGCTAAACCAATCTACGATGTAGGGGAAAAAACAATGCCAAGGAGTAATCATTATTCACTGGAAATGAAAAACAATTCTTTTCTTAATGTTTTCAGGAGAAGCTTACCATTAGGTTCACCAGCAGAATCGGCATCAGCAGAACAAAGTGCACAAAAATGAAATATGTAATAAGTCCAAAGGGAAGTTCATTGTTGAGAAGAGAATCCAGGAAGTTGCTCTGATAGTTAAGCTCCCCGACCATCATCACAAAGGTTTGCATCACTGAGAGTGGCACACTGCTAAATTCCCTCTAATGACAGAAGCAAAATGCTAATTATTAATCATGACTTAGTACAAAATAAATGCAGCAAAAATGGGTTGCCTGGATTTGCAAAAGCACAAAGATGTGTTCATAGTTCACTGATAGGATGCATGCGGTCTTTGGAAACTGAAAAGACTGGTTTCTACATTCTTAAGACACTTTTTCCCGCCTCAAACATGTCCATGTAGTTGGCTGTATCTCCGTGCTGCAATATATTCAAACTATATGTGACCAGCAAGGATGTGAGAATCTATAGTATGTTGTGCATACTTCTCACCTGTTGCTTGCAATATTTTACTGGATACCATTACATCTAAGGGTAACAACAGATTTGATTGTTTCAGATGGAGGCATCATTGCTTATGCAGTAGGTTTTGTTTCCTAATGCAATCCAATTTGGGTGACAGAAGGGTCTGAACTGTCTGGACTGTCTTGCATGTTTATCAACAACCTGGCCACAGGTCCAAGTTGCTCATATTGTCCTTTGTGTGTTTGTAGTCTTGTCTTCTAGATCGGGATCTTTGGGACCAGTTAGTGTTTGGGAAAGTAGTATGTTTTTTTTTACCATAAGGTAAGAGCATTTATAAAATTATTGCCAAAAATAATATAAAATAAAGCACTGTTAGTGCTCAAAAGAAAGCCAAGTTTACTTGTAGTATTACTCTTTTTTTTCTTACCTTGTTGAGCATCAAGGCATAAAATGCCAGGCTGAAAGCCAACATCAGGTACATAAACAGCATCACAATACGAACCAGAGTCCTTAAGATCTCCCCAAACATCACAACATAGATGCCAACACCCTCAAACCTGAAGAAATCAGGGTGGTGGTTATCTCAATAACATGAAAAGACAATTTGCTGGAAAGCTTGCAAACTACACTAGTCAGAGCAAACCCACCTCTGGAGATAAAGGAGAAATGCAATCCAGGAATTCAAAACTCCAATTGCCCCAGCTTGCCAGTGATAGCAACCTTTTAGATTGAGCATGATGGGAATGACAAACACAAGTGACAAAACTGCAGATGACCAGTCAGCCAAGTTGGAATAATCCCTGAAGTAATTCCAGCGCTGGAGGGGAAAAATGAACAGACAAATAATAAAAAATAAAGACTGAAACAAACTAACAAAAAAACATTTAAAGTGGAAAAGGTCATGTGCTCTATTGCACAGTACCTGCTGTGACATCTGCACTATTTCTTTCAATACTGCGTAGATATTCATGACAAAAACCATCACCATGCAGAAGGACAGGAAGACACTTTGCTGTAAAATACAGAAAAATGTTTTCAAGTTTTATTAAATGCAGGAAGATTTAATGGTGAGCTCTAACAGGTTTATGGATTTAAATAGTTAGATTTATAGACCAACATTTAAAAAAAAAAGCCTTATACAGTTGTCATAACTACCTCTCTGAAAGATACAGGCACCATGATGATTTCATGCTCGCCTGTATCGGTGCTGTTCATTGACGGTCTTAGACACACAATCAGGTGGGTGAAGGGCAACAGCCCTAACAGGTACAAAAACATGTTGAGCACATGAGCCTTGCTCCCATAAGCAACCCTGTAGACAAAGATGACATGCAAGTGTGAAATTTGAAACAAAAAAAAAATTCTGGTAATTTTTTAGGGTTTGCATCCTAATTACACACCATTTCATTGCCAGATACTTCTTGCAGACAGGGTGGTTTAGGAGTTCAATTCGGTTGTACTGCACCATTGCCTGCAGAAAGTGCAATAAAAAGAGCAGTATTAAAATGTCATCAATCGGCTAATGCAAAGTGTAGGTGGATGATTCAACCATTTGGTGAAAGATCTATTTATATAATGTATGAATTATCACAGTATCATTAATAAAAGGAATTTGTAGTTTCTGTGCAGATAGCTATGCAACACTGATTACACAATGTACCATCACGTAAACATCTTGCTTTAATGGGCTCTGCAGACATGGTCACAAATCAGATTTATGGATACTTTTATGCAAATAAAAATAAAGTTGAATCACATTCAGTTTCAGGCTTATTTGATTCACTTGGGTGAGACTAACAGACTTATATGCGACGAGTTACTAAATCAGTTGCTGTTGTTGGACATTGCAGTTGTGCATACTATCAAATTGTATTGCTCGCTGATGTTGGTTTTGTTATTCTGTTCAGTACATTCTTATTAGTGAGTGCATTAACATCCATCTTTGCATGTAGGATGTGCACAGTTGCTTCTCATGAACAGCTTGTACAACAGTTTCTCCACACAAGTTGAGTTCAGCCTTTTTCTTCAACTATTTTATCCCTTTTTATGTCATAGATGGAAGGCCATAGCTGCTCTGTGAGAAATATCTTTGTTCTAATTTTAAAGTCAGCCAAGGGGCACAATCCAAGGATACATTAAAGCTAGAATTTTGCTCAAAATTGCACAAAAGTTTCATTTTCATTTTCTGTGAATCCGAGGTTGGGAATTTGTAGGATTATGCCATTTAATTTCACTTACCTGCTTCTGAAAAGTAAAATGTCTTCACCTCTTTCTCTTTCAAATCAAGTATGATGAAAAAATAGAGAATCTCTTAAGACTGAACTGGCAAATGCTGGTCAGATGTGCTTATGAAAATGTGTGGAAATGTCTACAGAGCTTAATTAGGGAGCAATGCGTGACTAACATAAAATCTGACCGCTTATAAATCACACGGGGTGAAATATTAGCATTTCCTTGCACTTGAAAAGCACTTGAGGTGAAAAGTTGCTTACATTGACTGCAGCTAGTGGTTGAACCTTCAAGGATTCATCCGTTAACTTCTTTGCTGAAATAGGAGCCTGAAGCCATCTGAAATTGTACTCAATCTACACCACAAAAAGGTTATTATTTTCCTGACAGACAATTAAAATTTGTTTAATGTTGATTGTGTAACTTTGTACATAAATTACATGATAGTTAGGGCAGTTGTGGTCATCATCAGACTCCCTCACACAGCGATCCAGGAGGTGCTGTGGAAGATAGTTGCAGTTATAGTTATGTCAGTGCTCAATCAAAGAACAGATTACATAACACTAAACTGTGGAAGAATTTAGATCTACTGTAATCACTGTGCAGAGATTTATGATAGTTTTTTTTTTTTTTGCCAGTGGCAAACCTTGCAGGTCTCCGGCAGAAACTCGATCATGTCTAGTATGGGGCACCGCTGGTTAGTGCCAGGAACATATTCTTTCATTGCTTCGTCACATCTAGAAGAGGAGAAACTCAAGTGAATCTTTAAGGTTTGCGATAAATAGAATAGAATAGATGTACGTTGCTTTGGATAAAAGCATCTGCTAAATGCCTGGAGAATAGAATAGAATTGCTGCGTCCCAATAGTTTTCTTAACGATAGACTATGATAGGCATATTTATTTCCAGCACTCATGACTCAAAATGTGGAAAAATATTTAGAAAAACTCCATTTTACATGATTTGGGAAATCAATCCAGCCCTTTAAGCTTAATGCACAACTGTAAATATATTTGATTGTCAGCAACCATTAAAAAAACCTAAATTATAAAAGCACATTTCTGGTAAAAGTAACATACCTGTCACTGTCAATTACAGCATTGACCACATCTTTCTTTGCATTTTGCACGGCTTCGTGGAGGAATGAAGTGTAATTCTTGTTTAAGATGATTTCTGCCCCTCTGGCTAGCAACAGCTTAACTGCAGCTACATGTCCCACTCTTGCAGCGACGTGGAGAGCAGTGTTCTGGCAAGTCAATAATATAAGAAGAGACTCTGCATTAATTACAGTGATATATAAATCAGGGGTAGTTGTTAGTCTGCAGCTTCATTTTTTCACTCTTTTTCAATCTATCCATGAAAAAGCAAAGGCTAGCTTTAAAATTGCTTTATGAAGAAAACTGTAATGCGTAGTTAAAAATGCAATTTAGCTAGACTTGACTTTTGAAGCAGGAATAGTTTTACCCCATCCTCATCGGTTTTATCCAGTAACTTGACATTGGCTGACAGTAGGATGTCCATCGTTTGTGTGTATCCTTCAGAGGCAGCATGATGCAGACAACTCCATCCTTTGTAATCACTGTCAAATAAACAAATAGATAAATGATTGTTTTCTAAATGCGTACAGGTTTCTGTACATGAAAATATGCTGCAGGTGCATTGCTACAGCTATGAACATAGAACTAAGGAGAGAGAGTTGCATGCTTTTTCATTATGATGATCTGTGTTTGCACAACTGTGTTAGGTTTACCTGTGGAACAAAGCTCCTTTACGTAGCAGCAGCTGAACCACCTTAGTGTGCCCCCCTTTTGAAGCTAAATGGAGAGGTGTCAGGCCCTTTTCATCACCTTCATTTAGCAAGCGTGAGTCAGTGATGGTCTCCAATAATCTATGACAGGTATTTATTCGCCCATACCTTAAAGAAAGGAGGTTAAGAAGACATATTTAGTTGAAGAAATGGTTTTTCAGTTTCCTGTTTTCCAACCTGCAGTGGGACTAGCACAGTTCCTCCCGGTGCTTTAAAGTCTTTATCACAGAAATGTTTGACAGTGAGGTCCTTTTCTATGTCGGAAAAACATTAAGAGCAAAAAGGGAGGAAAACAAACAATCAATTTCAAACATAAACATTTTCAACTTGGACCTGTAAAGTAACAGCCTCATACAAGCAGTTTCAGCCATTCACATAAGTTTGTTTGATATAAACTCAGTTTTTATCACCCTGAACAAAAGGATAATGTATATAATATGTATTTCTGTTGTTTATTTAGTTGCAACCTAGATGTTACTGCATCAGTGACACTGAATTGTTCACATAGTCATTGCCTCACCCACAAATATGCTGTATATCATCTTGGCAAGCCAAAAGATGCTCTGGTACTAATAGCATACTTATTTGAAACAACCTGAAACAAAGATTTCTTTTCTTTTCTTTTTTTAAAGAGCTACATGCAGTATGTGGACATAGTCTTTTTGTGTTTTGAGATAATTTATCTTTATGTTTGCAGCTTTTACAAAGGTAAGAGACACATTGTGTCTGCAGAGTGGTCCTTGTGGGGATAGAAAATGTTTTACAGGAGTAAAAGTATTTCACAATAGACTACATTCCTCTTTTGACTCTTTTGCTGCAAGGAAAATGGTTTCTCATGATTGGAAAATCAATACACTTTTACACTTTCTGTAACATTTCTTCATGTGTGCCCATTTAATTTGATTGTGTTTTTCTAAAAAAAAACTTGTAGGGATGTAGAATGGGGCAAATAGATGGATAGATGGACAGATGCATAGATGGATAGATAGACCTCCCCCCAGCCGAGGGACAAACCAGCAACATCCTGGCTGTGAGGCCCCATGCACCCCCGTGCATTCATAGAGAAATTGAGAGTTGAATTACTGTAGATTATCAATTGTATAAAAGGAGCAGAATGAATACACAGTCTCATAGTGTCCAGTGTCAAAATCGCGTTACATTGAGTTTTTAAAAGAAGTTAAATTAAGAGCAGGTCAAACCAGTGTTTTTGGATCAATGATATGGAAAGTCCTCCTCTCTGGGATCAATTGAACTTACTGAGCAGCAAAATGCAGAGCAGACTTCTTGTCCTTGGACTTGCATGCAAGGCCAACCTGCCCCGAGAGGCCCAGCATGTTCTTCACTGAGTCATGAATCCCCAACCTGCAGGCGTAATGCAGTGGGGTGCAGCCCTCGTTGTCCTCACAGTTCAACAATTCCTTTACATTGTTTTGCTAGACCCAGACACACACACATAAGAGATCATTTATATTCATGCATAAACAAAATTACAAACTACATTTAGACAAATTGACCACATTTTCTTTCAAAAGGCAGAAACTTTGGGTAAAATCCCAAAGGAACAAACATAATTTCTCATGAAAATGGTAAAAACAAACAAAGCAAAAAAGTCACCATTTTGAATTTTAGCCATATTTGCAGAACACATTAGATAAATTAGCTGGAGCCAATCACAGCTGTCATTGGGCGAGAGGCGGGATACACCTTGGACAGGTCGCCAGTCCATCACAGATTGCATAAACCAAAAAATGAGGTAAAAAAAAAAGCCAGATATATTGTTAGTCATACTCTTAAATGTGGCCCATAGAGTTATAGGAAGGACACATTTGAACCCCTTCACATTAAATCAACCATTATTCCCCAGTGTTTCAATTAGCAAACTGCAAAATCCACATGTCCTTCTGTCTCCTAGTAGCTCAATTGAAAATGGAAAGATTGTTTCAAATGCAGCACCATCCAGCGCTTGCACTGGCACTGTTTTATTTGTTTTGTACCGTTTTAAGCTTGCAGAGCATTTCACTCTGTTTTATTTACATTTCATACGCAGCCCAACCTTTGTACACAGAATATCTTGTGCCAGTATTACACTGCTTATTTAATCAAAGAATCAGAGGAATATCTAGGGAAGGCGTTTAATAATGAAATATTGTTGGACTTTAGGAGTGTGGTCTTCATTAACTGGCTTTCAATGCAAGTGGGCTCTCACAGTAGAACTCAAGGGAAATTGATCAAGGACAATACACTAATTAATTTCCAATAACTGAACAACATTTTTGTCTAGGCAACACAAAGTAAATGTAAATCACTATAAAATACTAATTGAGATTCACCTGCAGCACCTCTTCTGAGAGATTTTTCAGACCTTTAGGCTGCAGAATGGCGAGGTGAAGGAAATTGCAGCCGCATTTGTCTGTTGCAGTAACATCCACCCCTTAAAAGATATGACCATATGCATGCAGTTTGTAAGCATCAGCATATTTAAACACATTTAAAATGATATGATACACAGTAAACAGCTCACCCTTTGAGAGCAACAGTGCTACGGTTTTCCAAGCTCCACAGAAGGTGGCCAACAGCAAAGGAGTGTTTCCCTTGCAGTCAGTGTTGTTAAGGTCTGCACCCTGAGGAGACAATGCACTTATGTGTCAATGTGATCTTTGGTAATTTTTATAAACTCTGTTTTGGTTCATTTATGTAACATATGATTTATTGTGTTAATGTAAGGAAATGAGTGGAAAAAAAAAAGCCATATTAGCGAGCTGTAATGTGTTCAGCTTTTCTGCTATTTTTAATTAAAAATCAATCCTGAAAATCCATTTAGAATTTCTCTTAAACACTGCTAAATACTTTTATTCCCTCATTTTTCCAAAAAAAAAAGAAACAGTCAAACTCTGTTCTTTTGAATAAAAGAATATTGCTTCTTCCTTAAGGCAGTGTTTCACAATCTTACCATTTTAACAAGCAAGAAAAAAATAAAACAAACAAAAAAACAATCCAGGCTGATATTTATTAATATCCTTTCAGAGTATTAAAAATAAAGAAGTTATAACACAAACAAGGACTCAAACAAGCTGCATCTCTGTGGTATATTTCCTGTGGAAATAATTATTTTATGAGAATGCATTAATATGCAACAATATGTATTTCTGCAGCTTATTCCCGGGGTTCTTTTACATTATTATGTGAGTTGACATTAAGGGAATTTGCACTCCACTCCTCACTATAAGAATTTCTTTACAGTATTCAGATTAGTCAGTGTGACCAAATGAGAGGGGAAAAACTGCTTTTGCCTGAATATTGATACATTTAATGTATACAAGATGGTTCAAATAGAAAAAAAGCACATAAGCAAGAACCCAAAACATTATGTTTTGAAACAGGTTTTGTGCGGTCCATCAGGTCTCTTTCTGTAGACAGTTTAGGGAATTAGGAAGAAATTATGATAGCATGAAGAAGATAATATCTGCTCAGGACTGGGCCCTAAATCAGCAAACAGTGATGCAGAGATTGCATCATTAATATTATAAGATTAACTTTCTTAACTTTTCTAACTCGTCCTTACCGGATCTTGGTGTGCACTTTGGGACAACGAAACCTTAAATAAGTGCTTGAGTTTTAGACTAACTTTTTAACTAAAATAAAGCAAACGTTAAGCAGGAAACCATTATTGCCTGCTGTAATAATGCTAAGGACTCCAAAGCAGAGGATTCTTCTTTCCCAGCATGCAACACAACATAATATACCTTCAAACTCTCAATTGTTTACTAAAGTTGTTCAGGAATATGGATAGGTTGCCCATTTATGCAATAAGGCAAAGCATTAATACATTCATCCATTATATGTTTAAAAAACTTTTTTTTAGTATTTATATAGAGCTATTGTGGATATTGGGGGGGACAGTGCCTCCCCTCCCTCCTGTCTACTGTTTGCTACTAAAATTAATTCACGTGTAATAAACTTGGAGCCTTGTTACATCTTGGTGAAATATTTCTGTTCACACAGTTTTCATCCAACAGATGGTGACAGATGGTGTGTAAGCTATGAACATTACCTTGTATTAATATGTATTAAGCTGAGCAGTGCATTAAAAAAAGAGGCAAATATTGAGTAAATGCAGTAATGGGAAAACATATGAAGTTGTTTATTCTTCTAAATGAATTCTAAAGGGCAATTAAGAAAGTACTCAGCAGGAAAACAGCACTTAAAAAAAAAAAGAACAATTTCCAATGCAGTTTTTGCTTTTATGCCAGATATCAATAAAACAATCCTTGATATTAAAGCTGGGTATGAAATGTGAACAGCAGATATGCAGTGTGCTCATGTTGGTTTGTGTGTGTGTGTGTGTCTTATTTACCAAAGAAATTAGGTACTCCGCCAGCTCCGCGTGGTCAAATATTGTAGCCCTGGAAAAGTAAACACATGTGCCATAAACCAGTGCACATGACTATGAGAGCCAAAGTCTTAGTCATACAGGCACATGTTGAACAAAGTTGATTAAATTCCAACTCTGCCTTGTCAGCTCATGATATAACAGCCTGACTTTCCTTTGTGGTTACAGGTTTTATCTTTGGGATTGTGATGGGTTTTTTGCTGACGTAGGCTTACATTAATTCCCCGAAGTCTGGCAATATTCTGCATTTTCAGAGATTAGTAAATGATTTCCACAACTGAAAGATTTGACTTAAAAATGTTTAATTTTCAAGATGTCTGAAAAATGTGTCTTGAAATAAAGGAAAACAAATTATTGTGTTAAAGATAAGATATTCCACTGGTCTGATTAATATCTGTATTTTCTAGCACCATACAGACAGGGCTTTAATCTTTTACTCTTCTGTTGTCTGTGCCAACACATTTAACTTTTAAATTAAATTTATGAGACGCATGTGTTCAGAACATAATTACAATGACATTTTTGTCCCCAATTAAAGTTTATTATCTCATAATTCTTACTTTATGTTATTATTTCTAAGACACGTTGCTACAATCTTCCAGTTGTTGTTCAGTAAATTGCTTTTTTACACAGAATGAGCAAATTAATTTTAAAGACGCAATTATTAAATATTATACATAGATGCAATCTGTAATGTTTGCAGCAATAGCAAACAACAGCGTTAATGTCCTTCTACAGTGCTCACTTAACAACAAGTTTTTTCCTCATATTTTTGGCGACATATAAATGTACTGACTGCATGAGAAAAGTAGAAAACAAGTAGATGGGAAGGAGGATAATGGAAGATTAGGGTGTAAAGGGTAGTGAGGGTAAAAGCAGCAATTTGAAATAATTGGGGTCAACTGTTCAAAGAAGATAAAAATACAACGGAGAGGACACTTGCAGAGAGAGGAAAGGTTTAAAGGACAGTAGTGAAAGGGGCAATAGGATGTTATATGAGTTGGAGACATGCCACTAATGGAGAGATACCGAGAATGACTAGCGTGGACACGGTTATGTATGAACACATTCGAGGGCTCACTCAGGCTGAACAGTTTGAGGACAAAAAAGAGAGACTGAGGGAGACTGGCCTGGATGTGTGCAAAGGAGGACAGGGCATAACAGGAAGTAAACAGGGAATGAAAGAGAAATGCAGAAACCATGAAGAGATCCGTGCAAATGGACAGAAAGTTAAGTCACAAGCTTTATATTTACTTACTTGTAGTTAGGTTATATTTAATTCAATTCAGCTTTATTTGTATAGCGCCACTTTGCAAGAATGTCAACTCAGGGCTCTTTACAGACAGTTTGAGCCAATTCATAATAAACAACTAAAGGAAACCAACAGATCACATTGAATCTTGACTTTAATCTAATCTCTCATTGTGAACATGCATGAGGCCACAGTATATTATAGGTAAGAAACACATCACTCACACACACACAAACCATATTTTGTTCAGTAATCTCAACCAGTTATTCAATCAAACCAAAACATTCATCAGGATTTTTCACCATGCTAACATTCCCTTGAATTCTTTGATCAAATTCAAACATTAGAGCCCAATTGAGATAATAAAAAAAGCATTTTGGGTAAAATGAGAGGACCTTACCTGTGGAGAGGAGTCTGGTTGGCTCCATCTGTTAGGTTAATGACGTCTCCTACTTGGTCAACAGTGGAGAGCATCAATTTCACAACCTCTGTAGCCCCCTGTGTGCAAGCTAAATGAAGCGGTGTGGATCGATCGTTCTAAACCACAAAATATTAAAACATTACATACATTGAGAATTAAATAATAGACTTGTATTAGATATATTTCTATAGATTATGCACTACTATAAATGTTGACTCCTATCAAGCTATACAAAGTAGAATGCACACATATAGAGAATTGGTATGCATACAACCATATCATTCCCTTACACACACACACACACACACACACACACACACAGACTGTGCTCTTCCCCAGTGTAACATCAACAGAGAATCTCCCAGACTGGCAGGCTGAACACAAAGGACTGTAATACAAGCTTTTAATGAGATAACCAGGACTGGCAGGAGGACGCCAGTGATCGCTTCACTCTGCTCCACAGTGTAAGTGGAGGTAATTTGTATCAATTTAGCCAACCTAAGCTATTACTGTACTCACTATTCCTGCCGTAACTCTGGCCAGTAACCCAGGGCTAGATATAACCATCAGTGTGATGAGACTGACGCATTCAAAGCCGAAAAAACAGATGTTTTAGCTTGGAAATTGCTTTACAGGTGTAGGCAAATGTTATTTTGATTGAAACAAACATAATGCAAATCTGGCAAAGATTAATGGAAAATGGATAGTAACAGCTGTAGTTTCTGGTTATTAGAATGTGTTTATTAGTATATGTGATAGGAAAACCAGTGGTGATAACCAAATTAATATGTGGCCTCGTGAATTGTTTATGGAAAGGGTAGATTTATGCAAGTGAGCAGAAAGCTTGCAGGCTGTCTTTTGATGCAAGTACCTGTTGCTGGTCTATTTTGGCCCCAGTAGCAATGCAGAGACGGATGGTCTCGATATTCCCACCACGTACAGCCAGATGGAGAGGGCTGCTATTGGACTTGTCTAAATAGTTGATGTGGGACACAGTTGTATGGCCAAACTCCTCTCCTGCCAGCAGCAGAGAATTAAATAAACTCTTTTAAACTCTATTATATTAGATTCATATGAGACTCGTAATAATAAAAGTTTCTTGTACTCTTCTTTAACATAAAGCTTTTACTTTTGTTTGTTCTTTAGCAGGAAGAGGTAATGAGTAATCGTGGGCTGCCTGGGTTTAAATCCAAACCGCTCAAGCTCAAGACTTCACCTATAAACTCGTTTGCTTAGCAAAGAAAACATCATAATAAATATTTTGCCGTCCTGCCAAACATCCCCCTACAACTCCAAGTTAAGCGAGCAGACCTCCCACTGTGGATAAACATATAGGCGGTCTGTAGCATCTGGCTACACATAAAGTACACAAACCTTTTTTTGCCCAAGATCTCCCTTGTGGCTAAGGTGAACTCTTGTTATCTATCAGCCTAATGTGCTGCCTGGCCTTGTAAAATGAGTTTATTACTGTCAGCACTCTCAATTTTTGATGATAGATCATTCCTATTGTCATACCGGCCTTCAGAATGACTTCCATTGCCTTCTTTGAGCCAGCGAAGGCAGCAGCATGCATGGCAAAATGGCCAAGCTTGTTCTGTTGGCAGAGCTGTGCTCCATGCTTTATCTTTGGCCAATAGTGGAAAAGCAGGAGGAGAAAGACATAGAGAGTTTCATCAGATGGAAGGCTGTACTGGTTTGGCTGTCAATCAAAGGTGAGTAATTGTGTGTGTGCGTGTGTGTGTGTTCTGTTCACATGAACTGTTAAGTCTTCTTGTACATACCAACATGGTAAGAGCCTCACAGTTATTGAGGGAGCAGGCTAACATCAGTGGGGTGTTTCCAAGGTCCCCTTGTAGGTTGACGTCTGTGGCGTTGTGGGACAAAAGTAGCTATTGGTGCAGAGAAAGACCATATTAGCATCATCATAATTTTTGCTTTTATTTGAAATATTTCAAACCACAGTTGCCAAACTGTTGATGCTTGAACAACTGAAAACCTTCCATTAAATGGACATACAGCAAATTAACCTAAATGTCAAACAATGCTTCCTTTGAGAAACTGCAAAAATACCCCAAATCCTTTGCATCTCAGTCTCCACAGGCTTTACCAGATATGTAAAAACTGAATTAGACAAATGCCTGTGCGGAAGTATCATCACACAAAAGCCATTTTCCTCTTAAAATAACATGGAAGCACCACAGTTTTACATATCTAAACAAGATAACAATGTCAATCAGATAAACAAAATCACTAGCATGTTTGACTATAATGTACTGTGTCATGTTTGGTGAAAAATAGGCACAACAAATGGATCCAAACAGTTTTGTTAACCACAGTGGGGGCAGGGTGATGATTTGGGCTTCTTTTTGCAGTCACATAACCTCTACAGAAACTCTTGTGAACAACAATCATTTTAAAATAAACCCATATATTAGACTTCTTTATGGAAGCTTTGATCGAAAACAGTGTAAAAAAACAATGATATAAAGAACAACATGGCTAAAAAGAAGAGAGAATGAAGGTGTTGCAATACAGCTTTAAGAGTCATTTAAAAGTCTGCAGCAGATCCGGAGGTTTTTAGTGTAGCCCTTCTTTAACACATCTGACTCAAATTACATAGATCCAACAGCCTATGAAGTTCTGCTCACTGACTTGTTGCTTAGTTGAAGCACAGAGACATTAAAAACCTTTATAGAACTGCAGTGTTTGTGGGATTAAGTTGAACAATCCAACAATCCCAGCCTATGGTGAGACTGTAGGAGAGGTGTATATAACTTAATGGTAAATAACGTTAATGAGCTGAATCAATGTAAAGCAGAGTGGGTCAAAATTTCCCCCACAATGATGCGAGAGGAGACGCAATAGCAAACGTCTTTTACATACGGTACACTAGGCATGCTCAGCTTTCTCACCGCCACCAGGCTGTTGTGTCTGAGGTTAATAGCCAGGTGCAGAGGGGACAAGAGGGCTGTGTTGAGGATGTTTGGGTCAGCTCCCATGTCCAAAAGAGCCCTGCAACTATCTGCTTTGTTTCTCTCGACAGCCCAGTGTAGAGGAACATTACCCTGATCATCACTGCTGTTCAGCACTGTGAAATGACAAACGATCACATGCAAATACACACAGTTGAAAATGCATCTAGATGCTGGTATCTCTTATGTGCTGCTAGTACAATCAAATATTCCATAAGGGAAGTTTGAGAGAAAGCTATGGCAATTCCTGAAGAAAAAAAAAAAATCTGCGATGCATCTTATGATCCATGACAGAGGTGTCCTTACCCTCTGAGCCTAAGACAGTGGTGATGAATTGAATGAGGTTGACATGGCCCCCTGCGGCGGCATGATGGAGGGGACTGGCACCACATTCATCTTTCTCACTCAAGACCTCTGGGCTCTTCCTCACCAGGTTTTCCAGCAGCCCCAGATCACCCCTTTCCGCCAACTATATGATAGTAATTATTGTTTATGACAGTATTATGACTCTTCTGGTGCTGCATTCAGTTTCTTTATTGTTTGTATTCACTGATGATGTAGAAGTTACTAATGAGCTGTTGTCTCTCTTGGTAAAGACTGGAAAAAAATAATTGAATTGTTCCATTATCCCATTTCCTGATTAAACAAAGGGTAAACTAATGCAGAGTAACAGAGATAAAATGAAAAACATCTCTAAACAGACACAAAATTAAGAATATTAAAATCAGTTAATAATGCTAATTGAATATATATTAGCTAGTTGGCTGTTTAAAAAGTAGCATTCACTGTTTAATAGCAGCTATTTTACCTCATGGCAGCACTTTGAAAATGTATGTTTAATCCAACTTCTCACAGTTTTAATGAATGCTTTGAACCCATGTCCTTATATTCACCAGTTTAATGCACTGATATTAGCATGCATAAAAGAAATGACAAAAAAACATTTTTAAACAATATTTTACAACACTGAAGGAACAAAATACAAATTCTTTCAGTAGATTTCTTTTGTCAGTATTCAGCAGATGCTCACTCACAGCAGACTTGTGTTTCAGCTCATGGTGTAGAGTCAAACAAACCCAATACCTCTCCTCTTTCTTTACTTACTTATTTCAATGCATTCAGGTCAGCGTACAACCTGCACCCTGGACATGTCACATTCATGTTTATTAATGGATTCATTTATTTAGCAATACTTTTGTAAACTCATGGTTTAACATGAGCTGAGTTTCAGTATATATTCTTGTTAAGTACCAAACGTGTAAAGCAAACAGAAAAATCGTGAACTTCACCTTTAAATCTAAAGAATGTAAAGTCTGTGTGTTTACAGAGCTATGGAATAAATAAATGAAAGAAACAAGTCAACACTGATATACTGTATATGTACAAGTTTTTTAAGTTATTTTTTTCACCTCCAATGCATTTAGGTTTGCCATGCATCCATCTTCCTCCTCCATCACGTATGTATAACAGCTGGTCTGCCGGGCTACATCTCTGCTGAAGTTCATCCCTTAGCTGACAATCTGTAACAGCAGCAATGACATCAGTTAAGAAATAAACTCACGCACACACTTTTACTCCCAAATATATGTGCAACAGCAGCAATTATTGGTAAAATACAAAAATGGCATGATCTGCATCGAACCACATGGCGTGTGACAACCTAAACATTATTGTGATTAAGAGGACGGATGACGCCCTCAGCTATGAGTTTCAGTTGCCACGAGGGCGACATGGCACGCCATGACTTTGTCTTTACCCAGAAGGGCATTCAGATCCGCTGAATGGTTTGGAGGTTGAGGCCCTTCAGTTGAAGAAAGCAATTATGTTCTTCACAGCCAGGGGGGCAGCTTGTTTGAGTCCGTCCCAGGTGTCCTTGGGTGATCCTAGGTGAGGGAGATTGAGAGAGACCTTGTAATTGTGTTGCACAACGCTCTCAGTCACAAAGGCCAAATAACAAAGGACATTTTTTGGAGAACAAATTACTACAAAGAATTTTCTTTGTAAATCTTCCTGACTTCCTGTAACTGCAGTCCTTTGCTGTGCCGCAGCTTTTTCTCAGGTTGAAGCAACAGCTGAGTTTGGCCTCCTGTGGAGGCAAAGTTGTTTTGTGGACATGGTTTGTTTTTCTGAAACTCACCTGATCTTGTAGTTTATTTCTGCGCAGTCAGTGCCAGCTTTCTGCAGGTCTTCAAGCAAGCTAACATGGATGAGTGCCTCTGAAAATTGAGTCTAACAAGGGCCTCTCCACCACTGATTCAATAAAGAGGAGCACAATCATTGTTTTAGGATAGTGTTTGATCAATAAGTGGATTGTGGTAACCAATGCAATGAATTTTTTTTTTTACTTCATATATCTTCTTATCCAGAAATTTTAAGGGGGAAAAACACCTTGTAAAAGTTCATCCTGAATGGAAATGTATGTTTACAGTTTAATGGTTGAATTATAACACAAAACTGATGAGATAACAGGTTTTATTGACATATTCCTCGTAAATAACTGTAAAGTATTATCACCTACCTCCATTACAATTCATCAATAATTTCCCAGTAGTATTATTTTATTACTACTTTGTTTTACTTATGCTCAGACCTCAGCAGAAGACTACAATAATTGATGACTCAAAGCTACAGCCTATTTTTACACTTTTGTCATTTCACAATCCCTGTGGCCCGGATGGACCTCTACATTACAGAGCTACTTAGAAAACATAACTTGATTCTCCTCTAATATCATGAATGTGATAAATAACAAAGGGAATGTGATCACTCCCATCATTTCCCAGCAACTGCGGTGGATGTCACTGCGCTCTGTAATTGAGCCGGTCACTCATTTGTTTGCATAAGCTAAGTGTCCAGGAAATGCATTAACAGGCTGCTAACACAGATCTCAATGCAACACACAAACAAGTGGGAGATATGGCTGCTTTTCACTTGCAAGGCTTTAGCTTGTAAAGCAATTCTGCCTCATTTTGTTACATCCAATAGCACTAGGCAGAATTCCCCAAGTATTGTCTGCCACAAAGGAAATCTTTAATGCTTTAATGAACCTGAAAAAACGAACTGTGTTTGCTTTAAATGCTGAATAAAAATACAAATCTTAATTGAATTTTCTTTTTCTTTTTTTTAGTGACAAACCTAAAATAATTGCCACACTTAGCTTTGAACATTTTGGATAATAAGGACTTAAAACAAAAATTTACAACTCAGGCAAAAAAAGATGACTAAGTAATTATATTAAATAGGTACTCTTCTGAGTAAGCATATTTAGTTGGATATACAGTGACTCTTAAACAACATTACTGCTCAGTAAACCATAAATCAAATAATTCAGCCAGCATAGCACTTAAAACAAAAAATCAACTAAAACTATCTTTATGTCTCCATAAAGTTATATGAGAACAATACGTATATCAAGTTAAATTGTTGTCAAAGTTTTAGGAAATAAAGCTAAGCTAAAACAGCTATGAAGAGAACATGTACTTACTGCATGTGTGTGATGCTGCTATCGAGCTGAGCAATCTGGATGTTGTCCTCACAGCCACAAAAGGGCTTTAAATAGTGTGGAGAACAAGCCATTTCCTCATCCATCGCCTGCTGCTGGCAAGATGCTGCCCCCTCTGACCATGGCTGGTTCCACAAAGATGTGGACAAGCTCTTGTTGTAATATGATAGGGAATTTTATTGTCTGTAATACATTTATAACACACATTAAACATATTTTTGTCTTCTTCACAATTAGATTGATTCATAGTGGCTGGATGATAGATGGAGATGTTTATTTTTTCACATAAAATGACCGAAAAGAACTTTTCCAGTTTTTCTTTGTTTTTTTGTTCTACCTTGATATTTTTTTTAATAAAAAAAAGCTTATGTGTGCTTTTATTTTATAATAAGGGTAACTCCATACATGACATGCATTTTACTATACCCTTTATTCTACTACCATTTATTGAAGAAAGCAATTGGTGTTCAGGTCTCTTGTGCTGCTTTCTCTCCCAAAGCAAGTGAATCATGACACGACAGAATGGAGATGACCTCTAAGACCTCATTGTTGATGGTGAGGATTAAGGAATATTGCACGGGGAATCTTTATCAGACAGGATTATCAGATAAGGTATATCATTAACTCAGGATTATACTTGCATTTATACCAGTATCATCAAGGGAATAAGTCTCATATACAGATTCTGTTTTCTAGCTGCCATTCATATTATATTAAAACTATAGCGTAGAAGAAATCAGTTACATAAAGAGTGCAAATATTTCAGTATGTGTTCCCCAACAACCCAGAAACTAAGTGACAGCCTATCAAATCTGTGTAAAATGTCAAAATAAACCCATTGACCCAATATTTTATTCACAATAAAATATAGCAAACCTTCCATTTGGGAAACTACACCATTTGCTGTTTTTGATAAACAAAATTAGCCTAAATTCAATGGCAAAAACGTTTCTTTTAAAAGCTGCAACTGAACCATGTTAACTAATGTTTAACATCTGCTTCTTTTAACAACTGCAAGTAAACACCCAAGAACTGCTGCTGGAGCTTTATAAGAGCACTATTGTCCCATAGTTGTCCCACACAGGAGTCCAGCTGCCAAACACTCCTCTGTCATTTTTTTAATTCTGTTTGGCAGTGATGCAGTTTGACAGTTTTATAAGCTACAGTGCATTTATTTACCATCAGCAACATCAGGATAGACCTGAAAACTTATAATAAGCAGATGATCACTAAATTTGGACTTGTCATACTTGTCATAGATTGCTTTTCTGCTTTTCGTCAAACTATTTTAAATCAGATGTGGTCCAGAGAAGATGGGTGCATTTCTGGATTGTGTTCACAAATGGCATCTCTTTGCAATATACAGCTGAAATATGTATTTGTGAAAGGCAGGATCTCAGTGTTCCTGAGACCATGCAGTTGTTTCTATGACAGAGTCATGCTTCTTTTATTGCCAAGTTGCTGGAGAAATACAAATTTGTGAGCATCCCAAAATGAAATTTTGGTAACCTATATTTATATATTTTTTGATAGAGATATTTGTAGATTATTAATCATTGAATGTTATGATGGACTAAAACTATTAATGCAAATTTATATTGAGGAACATTAGGTTGAAATTGCTCCCCGATTTGGTGACACATTACTAATCCTAACTGTTGAGAGGCTGCCTAGAAATTTCTGAATTTTTCTGAAATTAAATTAACTAGCTAGATATTTTTCTGCCACTGTAAGCTGCTTCACTGTAATAATTTCACGTGCCACTTGTGTTCTATTGTGAAAACAGTTGGTTCATGAACATTTTGATTAAAAGAGAATGTAAACTTTTATATTTAAACTGCTTACAAACAAAGTTTAAATACATTTTGTATCACAAATATGAAGGTAATAAACATTTCTGTTTTCTTAGGTTTGTTTTTAGCTAGCATGTAGCAACACTGAAAGCTACATGTCACATATATATAGATCTGGCAAAGAAGCGCAGATCACCAAAGCAGCATAACTCCTAACATGTGTGGAGTAAAAACATAATTTTTAGAACATTTTTTGACTGCAATGAAAACCGTGCACATCTTCTGGTTATAATAATTTGATCTTGGTTCATTTGGGCCATTTTTCAAGCTTCTTTTTGTATCATTCTGTATATGTTGCTAAATCAGAGCATAGTTTGTGGAGGAACCACTGCGACGTTTTTGTCTAAGCAGCAGACATTTTGATAATGTGTACTATGAAGTTTGGTGTGTTCCTAACTTTTCCTTGAATGCCGTCTTGTGGCATTTTCCAGTAAAGTGTATTCCCCTGCAACAAATGGATTACATTGACATTTGTTCCAGCCATTGATGTAACCTTTAGGATAAATTGTAATCACTTTTTATCAAGCACATTGCTATTCAAAACTACCAAGGATTTATGTATAATAATAATAATAATAATAA
>JBAMIG010000019.1:11092321-11110155 GCA_037177335.1 Kiunga ballochi
TCTTGTTAACCGTGGAATAAAGAAGTCAAAGACACGTGAGTCGGCTGGTTATTCACCTGTGGGAACGGAGCATTACAATATGTAGCAAGTTGCTGTATACATTAGAGCCATAGGCCTAATGAAATAACTTCATACTCACATCTACACAAATTAGCCTCGGCTAATTTTGGTTTTGTTTGCCGGTATTATTTTGAAAGTCAAGCATTTTCTTTTCCACCCAGCCTGCAAGATGGCATCGGTTTAGTGCGGGAACTGTCCATCGTTTCACAGTAGATTTTGACCAATTTTAGGGCAACATCCAGGTACTTTCAGTGCACTGACTTTTTGTCCAAATGTCAGTGTAAACACAATTCGCCCTTAAATATAGTGCACATAGTGTTAGCGGGGTGATTGAGACACAGCTCATGTAAACATACCCATTAATTATTCCCTCAAAAAAAAAGGCTTCATTCAAAGAATGTAATCCCTATCCACATTGTCTTCACAGCATCATCAAGGGAACCAGCAACACTGAGTTGATCAGGTTGTAAAAATCCAAACCTGTTTAGTAAATAACATTGTTATTTGCTGAATATAGTTCAAAAGTAAATAAGAATCTTTTCATTAGGCCTACAAATGGTCTTGTTTAAAAACGAGAACATCACTGATGTGAATGATTTAGAGCAGGGTGGTCAAACTCAGATCCTGAAGTGCCGGTATCCAGCAGGTTTTTGTTGTCTCCATGCTCTGACACAGCTGTCTGGAATTACTTAATAGGTTGACTAGAAGCAGTCGGATCTATTTGATTTGCATCGGTTGTATTAGTGCGGGAAAACAGCAAAACTTGCTGGATTCTGGCCCTCGAGGACTGGATCTTGACACCCCTGATTTAGAGCATTGGTTAAATGTTTGTGCATCATATTTGCCTCCCGCTGCTTTACAAGATGCTGAAATGGGTTGTGAACAAATAGCCTGTAGAGATGTTTTAATTAGAGAACATGTTGTAAATTATAAAGAATAAACAAGTAAAAACAAAAGAGAGTTAAAAAAAATATTACAAGCCATTAAATTTCAGACACACTTTTATTGATACTTGCTATTCCGGTTTGGTCCATGGTTGGTCACTGACTGAAACATCCAAAGTATCTTCTATGTCCAGGGCAGAATTAGTGACCTTCTCAAAGTATTTCACAAAGTCCATTAAGAACCTTGACAGCTTCATTATCTTTAAAACTCAATATACACTGACCTTTCAGGAAACGAGCAAGATAGCACTGTTGGATGATGATACAGATTGAAGAAATCAGCTGGCCACGCTAAACTGCAGCACATAGCAATCTGATCCACTGATTAAAGCAAGTATTCCATCTTATTACTCACTTATAAAATCCCACATGCACAGGTGTTGTTGATGGGGGGCAGCATGTAAGTGTATCTTCTATGCTTATACCCAGAAGCAGCTCGTTGCTGAATAGTCTTCTTAAGTTGACCGGAGACACAAGCAAACATGAGGGCTACATCTCCTGCACCAGTCTGACTCCTCCACACTGGCCATTACGTCCACACTGTGAGTCGCCTGTGGGCTTGTTCACAGCCGAAGTGAGCATATGGATGGAATAAAATTATTGAAAAGTTAGGTGAATGATTCTATTTGGGGAAAAAGAGTACCGTAGCATTTTAATTACCGTATAGGGCAGCTGTTGCTTTATTTTTATCATTTTATAAAGTCATTGAACTAGGCTCAACTCATCACATTAGAAACAAGCTACTTCTTCACTGGTAACACATTTAAATAGTATATAACGCATAGTTTTTAAGTACAGCAGTATTACACGTGCCTGTAACCTCACCAATATAAAGCTACAATGTTAGGCAAACATCCTTTTCTCCTCCCTTTAATTCCTTTTATCCCAGCAAAGCCTCATTTTACTAAAACTGTGGTATGAGGCTCGTTTTATCATACACATTTTTAAAAATAGATCTTACTTCTCTTTCCTCAGTTCATTTGTGCTCCTAGAAAAAAATGTCCCCGTGACATCACACCTCCCAGGAGTGGGTAAGTTTTTAACTGCATGTCTACATGATTAATCTTTCACATTATTTCGCACAGGGACTCGTAACCGTGTAAAACACTACCTGTGGGCCTAATTACACAACTGACAGCAGTGTCAATGTTTCTCTGACTTATGGAAGTATAAGCATAGCTATTGTTGTCTCACTTCCCCATAAAAACAGATCAGTTTAGATACCCAGCATAGCAGCATAAAGCTGATGATAATACAATTGTGTCACCAGCTGTTGGGACATAAAAGTCCTCCCCCATTGGCGGGTTTGGGTGAGATACAAGCTGCAACTTAAAGGCAATTTCTGTCTGATATTCTTTTCCAATTTTTTTGTAAAGACTGTATGAGATATTTTAGGAGAAATTGGAAAAGAAAAGTTGTTCTCAGATTTGAAAGAGTAATACAAGGAAGGTGCAGAATGACAATGCTATATGGTCCCACTAATCTGTCGGCAACACCACTTGTGACTTCATTGCTATTCATGCCATGGTCTCTCCTCCCTGTCTTTCACTTCAGAGTACAGCACAGAGTGATCAGTACAACACAGAGGTGCCTCACATGCCTTGATTGCAAAAATGCTTACCCTTCTAAAGCAACTCTTGACGGTAGTAGTATGGGGTTAAAATGCCACCCCGGTTGTTTTTGCACCAATTACACCAAGTGCATTATATTCATATTCTCACACTGCCATGAGCACTTCAGGTTAAAGAGCAGTCCTGTGCATCTTGTCTACCCTGCGAGGCAGCATTATTTACACTGATGAATGCTGATGAGTGTGCTGCAAACTCCTGAAATGTGGAGGTTACACTGAGCTGCGAAGGATGCAGCATTCTCGGTAAGCAATGATGCTTAGTTGTGCAAGTACCCTCTGCGTGTTTTTCCTTGTGACTGAGGAAGTCTGCATACTGAATAGTAGTTTTATTAAGTAAAACTGACAGTAGTAGATATCCTAATAAAATTATATAAACTAAACAATACGTATTAAATTAGAGATCCATGGCCTTGGTTGTTTTATGCAAACACAAGCAGCGGGATGGCATAATAACTAATCAAATCTGTTTGTTGGCTGCTAAAGACAGCACTAGAGACACTGTGGACAGAGAGCCATGAATAAACATGAACAAAGAGAAGGGGAAATACTTTATTTATTTTTTCTGATTGCTTACAACATTGTTCCATTTCTTTGATTGATGACTGTACTGAAAAACAATAAACATAAAGAGATGGTGAAGGAGATATGTTACAAGGGTTATTTACTGGATTTGAAGTATGTTCTATAGTTACACAATACAAGCTTAGACCTCTAAACCCTCAAGAGACCCCTGTGGCCTCCTTTGCACAGGCTAATACCAATGCATGTTTACCTTGTGTGTATTTTTGACACATAAAGGCGTTGGCAACTTCAGAACTGAACAGGTGCATTTGCAGGATGAATGAAGACATGACAGAGATTAATGACTCAAGTGAGCGTCGGATCATTATATTGAAGGCCGGTGCTACCCGCTGTGGGTGGACCCTCACATGGTCAGCAACTAAAAATAGCCAAAGAGAATTACCAGGGTGCTGCTATGGTGTGTTCCCTTCCTGTTATTGACAAACACACAGTCTCATGCAAGCATGAACACACAAAAGTAATCAAGCTCATATTTCTGCAGCATCATATTGAGACATGGAAATAATTGTAACTTTAAATATGGCGGTTATGAATTATTTCAAGCTGTCAACAGGGGGAAAAAAGGATTCTTATTTTTAAGTTTCCATATCTGCTTTTTCATTTTTCATTAAATCTGTATCAGCATGCTGTTAACATAATGATGTTGACTAAATGTATATTATTGCCATCTAAATTAATCTGACCCATCTTGCCCTCCAACAGAGGCATTTGGTATTTTTTAGCCGTCTTCTACCACACACATTAGCATTTTATATGCAAGGAGACATTTTCATAAATTATCTGCTTAGCCTTTCCAAAGCAAACCCAAATATGGTCTAACTTATTTATGCACCCATTCGTGAGACCTTACACCACAGTTTAAAATTGGTCTGTGCGATGGTCCTTGGTGTGTCTCTCTTCTGAGCATGTCAGAGGGGAATGATGATGATGATGATGTCTCTTCTCTGTGCTGACAGCGTCAGAGGCAGGAGTGGTAGCGGGGCAAATGCATCTGTGGTGCTTTTTGAGAGACGGAATGGACACATTTTATGACAAATTGAAAAGGGAAAATACAGCCAGCAGTGACAGCTCAGTGGTGCAGCACTGACCTGTGCAGTCAGACAACTCTTTTCAGGTTGTGATTGATGAGAATATGTCCTTAGTGCTGGTCAGAGATATTGACATTACACAGAACTGAGGATGTTACTCAAAAGTAAAGCATAAGCACTAATTCTATCATAAAAACAAAGTTTTTGAACAAGAGAAAGAATTTTATCTCTAAATAGGATAATACAAACATAAATCCCATACGCTTTTATTGGGACAATTTTAATGGGAACTACCCAGATGTCCAAATGGAGTAAGAGATCAAACCTGTTACTTTTCATAAAACCCAGATTATCAAATTAATGTTTTATCCTGCGTGAAGAGAGGCTCTTTTTTTCTTGTTTCAGATATTGCATGAGGTATTGTAAAAAAGCACACATTAAACTTGCAAACACTAAGATTATCTTCAGAGATGTTGAAAAGACTGTTTCATCCGTTGTTACTGCTAAGGAGAATTTTCATGAACTTTTCATGACGCTTGACAATGAAGAGAAAGGAAACTCAGTGAAAGAAGTCTCCAGATCTACTGAGCAGCAAACTAACCTTGAGCAAGCTTAAGATGGTGGTAGTTT
Source organism: Kiunga ballochi (assembly GCA_037177335.1). Classification (NCBI taxonomy): domain Eukaryota; kingdom Metazoa; phylum Chordata; class Actinopteri; order Atheriniformes; family Pseudomugilidae; genus Kiunga; species Kiunga ballochi. The sequence goes on from JBAMIG010000019.1 coordinate 11,097,196, forward strand.
AACCTGAAACTGCACGGTCAAAAAAGCAAGGCTTCAAGTCTGAAGGACAAGCACGAAAACCAAAACATAAATAAATGAAAAACTGATGTTTCCAGAAGCAAAACTCAGAAACAAATAACTCCTGGACAGCAGCTCCCAGCATATAGTAAAACCAAGTGAAGGCTCTTTCATGATGCGGGGGCGGCTATGATGCCTCTGCTTCTCAATACACTAAATATATTAAATCAATATTAAAGTAAATTATCAAGGCTTATCAGAATAAAATAGCTTACATAAGGCCAAGGTCTTTGACCTTTTCAGCAGAATAATGACCCAAAGCATGCATCTGTCAGTAGAAAAGATTGTTTAAAAAGGGGAAATTTATCCGAGTCTTAGCTGCACAGTAAATCAACCAAACTTACTGTTAATCCTGCATCAAACCTTTGAAAAATAGAAACATGCAATGACAATAACTGCAGCTGTGATATTGAGCTTTTATGCATTGGTGCAAAAATGAGCATTCAACCAGCTTCAAGAAACTACACAAACACAGTTACTTTAGTTTGTTTCCATGCACAGAACATAAGCTATACATACAGGCTATTGTATCATCCCTATACAGCCAACAAACATTCTGAAAAAGGCAGACACCAAAGGTTAAATGACCAAATAGCTGATTCAATAAGTTACTTACACAAAGCAGCCACACTATGAGGATGTTAAGCTCCATTTGGCTCTGATGCCCAAAGTGATAATTCAACATAATGTTACTATTTAGGTTGCTGTAGCAACAACCCACACATGCCCACAGGAGTGGAAAAAAACTTGCACAGCCTCATCTCAACAAACACTGCCTATGTAAAAGAATTTTTTTATATAATCTTAAAATCTGTTAGCGAGATAGTAATTATAAATATCTAACTGGTAACTGGAGAGATTCCACCCACATGGTGGGAATCAGTCTGTCTTTAACTCCCTGGAGTACCAGTGCATGCAGGTGGTGTAAGCATAGCGCTGGATGTAACTGCAGAGGCTGTTGGGCCCAAGCTTGCTCTGCTGATAATCTTGAACTGAAACCCCACTCCAGTCTCCTATATCCTGACTCATGAGATAGCTGATTGGCTGCCAGTTTGATAATCATAATTAATGAAAGTGGATGCAGTCAATTACCCCTAATCATTTTTCTGTAACCTAATTAACAAGTGTGTCCTCTGTTGTGTTAATATTTCTTACATCTCGGTTGGAATGTGGACATGTATGTGTATACATCAGGCAGTAGAGGTGTCATGTTATTTCTGTCAAAGACCAAAACACCTTTATCTTATAAGTAAATATGATGTTTATCAGGCAAAGCAAACTTCCATCCACAAATTCGCATGAACAATGTGCTGGAGAGCTGGTGATATTTTGTTCTAGTCGTAAGTTAGCCGGCAAGTTGTGAATCGGCATGTTTACAGATCTGGACAATACCAGACACTGACCTTCGAAAACAACACTGCCTGCAGGGGTAAGACATCAGCTACATGCATACAAAGGCTTTGTTCAGTCAATGCAGTTGTATTGACCACTTGTCACAGGAAGGAAGGAACATGCAAAGGAAATCAATTACTCTGTGTGTATAATCAAATTTCAGCAAAAATGCTGAGCTAAGACAAAATTCACTTGACACATATGTAAGCCCAATGAAATATTACTGGAGCGGGGACTATTCATGTGGATAAATAGAGAGAAGAGAGCAGTAACAGGCCTGAGGGATAATAAGGAATACATAATTTAATATCTATATTTATTCATTTTAGAGTACGGCGTGGGCAGATCATATTATATATTGATGGTTATGTTTGAAACGTGAAGTGCATCTTTGGCATTGCACTGATTTGTTTGAATAGGTGAAAAGAAAAGGTTGTGTTTTCTCCTTGCCCTCTTCAGATCGGGTTACGTGTGGGTCAAAGGAAGATTCTCAGATGGTTGGTTATTTGCTACCATTGGGTTTTAACTGTTTTGCTTCAGTAATGCGGTGCAGCTAAGCAACAGTGTTTGTGTCACAAGTTCACTGGATCCTCAAATCGTTCCTTTCAGAGGTCACATTCTTGTAAATGCGCCATCTTTAATCAGAACATAGACCTTAACAAAATGATCCTTAGCCAGGAAACTTTTTGTAATTACCATTAAATGAATTTGGATTATTCAGAATTGGAATTAAACAGATTGTGATCAACTGGATTGAACTGGGTCGGACTATATTTTACTCTCCTGGAGTTAATGAACTTGTTCTCTTTCTCCTTAAACAAACTCAACTCATAACTTGAAACTCCAAGGCCTGAAGTTGTGCAAAACATTAGCTGTTAATTCATTTTAGAGAAAATTCCTCACAGCGCATACACAGGCCTTATTCTGCATTTAGAATAAAAAGCAACACATTGCTTCATGCTCATTTAAACTAAAAACCTGCCTGAGGCGAATTGTGCGCCCATCTTTATGGAGATTATGCTTTCCAAGATGCTCTTTATTATCTCTTTAGCGCATGAATATGTGTTGATAATTTCAGCTATATGAGCTAATAGATTTTATCATGATTCAAACAAGAGGAGGGGAAAGTCAACTGTAACCACAAAAATAGCTTCTGGGTCGGGCTCCATTTATTTCCCTCTCCTCGGAAAGAAAACCCCTCTGTGATTTGATCTTCAGCGCTTTGCTGTGGCGCAGCGCGTGTGAGCCCCTGTGCTCCTCCTTCATGTAGTATACAGCGGGACACTCTGCAGTTCGCATATATCCCGTCCCTTCCCGCTGCCTTTTACGCGCTCGACGTCTGCAGCCACAGTGATTCAGTGAGCGTTTCTTTAGGGGTGGGGGGGGGCTTGGTGGACGGCGCAGGACTCTTGTTCTCAATGTTCCGATGGGGAAATATCGCAGCTTGTGTCCATGCGATCATTTCTAGAGGAAAACATTGACGTGTTTTAGTTTCTTCTTTCCTTTTTCTGACTCCGTTTCAACACCATGTGGGACGCGCGTTTAGTGCGCCGCGTCCGCGGTGTGCTCCCTTCAATCGCCGCTTGACTGGGGGGTATCCCGGCTCCCTCTTCATCCTCTACTCCCTGAGGAACAAGAGCAGTTTGCATGCAAAAGGTGGTTTATCGCGGCAAGGTGAGCTTGGCTCTCTTTATGCATTGCTTCTGGGTCTGATGATACTTTCAGCAGGAGTCCAAAGCGCATTTGTGCGCTGTCAGGACTAATAGTGAAGATAGGGGTGAATTGTAAAGACATTAAAATTGTAGGCTATCGAGCAATAGTGTAACAGGTATGCTGCAGTGTTTTACATTGCTTTATACACATTTTATAAGGCGTTTGTTTGTTGGATGCCTTTGCATTCGGGTGCCGCTGTGCGTTTTTATACACATCACCCCACATTATTCCACATCTTAACTGTAAAATTAGCTCCCTTTCTCGCCATCCACATTAAGCAGAACAAATGTAACAAAAATCTATTTCCAAGAGACATCACATGAAAAATATTCAAGATAATAACCAAAACAATCATCTACAGCACTTTTTTAACCAATTTGTTTTTTGTAAAACACTCGTTTAAATCTAAAAGAACAAAACAAACAAAAATATGTGCCTGCTGAATTCATGCTTAGAGTGATTCTCGTGATTATGGCACAAATGATAGTAATAAGAGAGATAAGACTCCAGAAAATGCTGTTGCACATGCATTCCCTATCCAAATTGTCCTGAAGCATGGCTGAATTCCAAAGCTGCATTTCTAACACATTCTGCCATAAATGACACTCACACAAGTAACAGCAAAGCAGCCATGATGACCAATAATGAGATCATTGATTCTACCCAATACCGCCTAAGAAATGTAGTGACAGAGATCAGTAATGCTGCACAGACACTATTTCTGACTGATGATATGTGGTAACAGGTGGCGGATCACTGAGATGCTCTGCTTTCTTTGTTTTTATTCTGAAATGTGTTTTATTTATTGATAATTCACCAAACTTACTGTTTCTTTCTTCTTTTTCTCCTCAGCCATGGTGGGACTTGCCTAAGGACCCAACATAACTGAAAACTTTGTTGCTTTTTTGCGTGTGTGTGTGTGTGTGTGTGTGTGTGTTTGGAACATTTACCTATAAGTCTTCTTTTCAATCATGGCTGAAAAGCTGGGACCTGCTGGGCCCAAGCCCACCAATGCCCGAACTGCACCCTCACTGCCCCCCGAGCCAATTGACATCATCCGCACCAAAGCCCGCTCCCGCAGAGTCCGCCTTAATGTGGGGGGTCTCAATCATGAGGTCCTGTGGCGGACACTGGACCGGCTACCTAGGACCCGACTCGGCAAGCTCAGAGACTGCAACACCCACGAGTCCCTGATGGAGATCTGCGACGACTACAGCCTGAATGAAAATGAATACTTCTTCGACCGGCACCCAGGTGCCTTCACCTCCATTCTGAACTTTTACCGTACAGGCAAGCTGCACATGATGGAGGAGATGTGTGCCCTCTCGTTCGGCCAGGAATTAGACTACTGGGGGATTGATGAAATCTACCTGGAGTCATGCTGCCAGGCCCGCTATCATCAGAAGAAAGAGCAGATGAATGAGGAGCTTAGAAGGGAAGCAGAGACACTGAGAGAGAGGGATGGTGAGGGAGAGTTTGATAACACCTGCTGCCCGGAGAAGAGGAGGAAACTGTGGGATCTCCTGGAGAAGCCCAGCTCCTCCGTGGCTGCCAAGGTAGGGATAAAAAACTGGATGTGTGATCTCACCACCTCAATCTCACATTCCTCGCTCGCAAACAAAGCAGAGCTATCCGGTTGGATCATAACACGTTGGAGGCATGCATTTTAAAGTGCTACTCCCACGTTTACTGTACAGCATGAGTTCATCAGTTTGAATCCTGTACAGTGGGTAACAGCAGTCATTGATGGTTAAAATGTATTTTAAAGGGTGCATGGAAGATAACTGGAGTGAAAATGAAAGAATATAGCTTTTTGCTTGCGTGTTACAGTCTCCTGTTGATGGCTTTTGCCAGGATAAAGCTTGTCAGTGTAGACTGGATGTGTCATTGACTTTCACACGGCATGTCCCAGGAAGAAAGAGGTAGACATCTTTCTTTTTTCTGCTGCCACTCTGTTTCATATTTATGTGTCAGTCTTACTAATTGGATGTACTTCTGTCTGAGTCTGACTGTGAGTCATGGAAACTACAGGATGATGTCAAAAGTTTGTCACAAGCACATCAATGAATGCAGCCTCTTACTAGATTTACTTAATTTGATTTCATTGAGGGAATGGGTTCTCCGTGCCCCCCTCCTCACTCCCCTCCCACCTTCCCCACATACTCCAGTGTTTAAAAATCTGCTGTATCAGTCACAAAAATGTTCTTTCACATCTATTTTTACATGGCAAATCTTCTTCCTCTTCCTCATCCCACCCCTACTCTGACTTAGTCCTAAATTAGGCAGGAGGGTCTTAATGAAACCCATTTATTGGCATTTTATGCTGCTCAACGTATTCTTATCTCTTCTCTGGCCGATGCTAGGAAGGGATTGTATTCCGTGGCGGCAGCTCATAAACACAGGGGTTGTGTGTGTGTGTGTGTGTGTGTGTGTGTGTGAGAGAGAGAGAGAGACCAAAGTAACATCATCCCTGCTGTGAGAGATATACAGCGTCCTGTTAGTGTGTTGTTGTTTTGAACAAAGGATTTATTGCTTGTTTGTTACATTTTGTAAATGATGCTAGATTTAGTTTCAGACTCCTTATTCTTTAATTTTAGTTCAATTTTAGTATTTTAAATGTTAGAAAATCCTATAATAAATCTAAATTAATTGGGTTCAACCCCTTTAATCGGCCTTTGTCCTGTGCCATTTTACGTTGTTTCCCTTGAATCAGACAGTGATTGAGACTGACAAGAGTCCAGCTCGAGCTTGATAACTGTATTCATCCTCTATAGGGAAGCTGTATATAGCACGAATTAATTAAAGGGGAACCTGCCAATGTCTCAATTGGAGCAAACTTTGGTGACAGCAGTGGAGTGATTTGATGTGCTATGTGATTATTTAAAGTGATTTACTCTCAATAATACAGTTCTTTTATACTCCAGACACATCTCTGTATTGCTGACATGTACACTATCATGTGGGGGAAGCCTGCGAATCGTTAAAGGGAAATTCCATCCTAATTTAAATTGCATTAACATTCTGTTGAAGACCCAATGAGGAAAACTTGACCGTGACTCCAATCGCTGAAAATACCGTTCATTTAAGAGTGGATCGTCTGGGCTGCCTGACTGTCTTATGGCAGTTCCCTGAGGTCAGGAAAGCCTTTTATAGAGGATACGTTATGCACCAGAATCCTTTGAAAATGCTACACTAAGGGAATGCCATTATTAGCCTGGTACACAGCCATGTGCTTTAATTCAAAGCAACCTCAGCCCTTTGTGAAATGCAATCAGTCTTGTGGCATATCTTCCTTTCTTTTCTTCTCGGTATTCCGTTTCTCTTTTATTAGCATTGCGCTGTTTTCATAAGATTTATGCCACTTAGGGCCCTTTAAAATAAGGATAAGCACGAGAGCATTGACCTTTCAGCCAGGGTCAATCAAGCTGCCATTTCATTTATCAGCAGCACTCAGCCCTGGAAGAGAAAAGTTGGGAAACATGCAGACATTGTTACCTACTTGCAAAATGATGCCCAGAAAGACTACAGGTAAAGATAAATAGAGGACAACAATGAGTTGGCACTGTAAAGTTCTTAGTTATGTCAGCCATGCAGTCTTGTAAGTTATGCTCAGGTTGCAGAGCTGGATGTTTGAAAACCTTTCCCAATGAATTATCAATGAAATGGTCAAAGCACAGATGCAGCTGCTTCGCTGTGTTACTGTGTGACTTTTGGCTCAGTGTCCCGTTGTGTTAGGAGGTGGAGCGAGAAGATGCTCTGTGTCTGCTGCTGTCGGATACCTGGTTTTTCACACAATGCACCAATGCAGAACTTTCAAAGCCATTATATGTCTTCTCTATGTGCCTGCATGTTTGCTAGCTCTCCTAAAGTGTGTTCTTGTAATCTGGTTGGGCCTGCATTTGCTAAATAAGCACAAATCAAGCACACAGCAGGATTTGACTGCAAGTGACAAGTCGCTTGGTTGCACAGCAGCAACAGTTTGCTTTTCTTTCTCGCTTCATGTTCTTGCCAAGCAGCGTGGTGTCCTGATGCTGTGTTGCATTCATCTTCTTTATTTTTCATTTTAAGCCCTTACAAACACACTCCAGCTACAGCTGTGATGTCAGGAAAGTCTGTTTGGGTTTTGGTTACAGGGTGGAAATTTGGATGAGTGTCCTCCAGGTGCTCCAGGAGCATTTATTTGAGATATTTACCATTGAGCATGCAGAATTTTACTATTAAAACTCATTTTAATAACATTAGTTTAGAAGCCTTTTTCTTCATTTTTGGCAACAGATTTTAGTTTAAGGTATATTTTTAAATGAGCTTTTTTATGATATGACATTGGACAAATGTGTAAGATACAACATTTTAATCCAGTACAAAGTGTCATCCTTGCTATCTAGCCCAATAGACCTGGATTGTCTATATTTGTTCGCTATGAATCATGGTGTAGTTATACAGCTAGAACACGTAAGGTAAGCTCGTATACGAAAGTCACGTTTTAATGGTTACATTGCTGAAATAAATCTGAATTGCATTGATTTCAGTGCAGAATTTCCAGTAAAAAGATATTACCCACATCATCATAAAAAGACAGATCTCTGTGTGCATTACTTGGAATTGAACTTTGTGACCCGTTTGTTTTATTAAATTTTTTTCATATACAATGCATGTTGTTTCTGAAGTAGGAATACTGTTAGATGGATCAAACACATTTCTTTTAGAGTTCAGATAAACCCAACATTAAATGTTTACTACATAATTTGCTCTCACCAGATGTTTCATTCACAGCTAGTAAAAATTAAAAATAAAAGATAATAAATAAATGCTATTGCTTGTGACTTTGATGCTCTGTTTTAATGTGCATAGCTAGCCTGCACCTTCTTTGTTTTGATTAGTTTCATGCAGCACTTTAATATAAACCTTTATGTAAATCAGTAATATCACTTAAAGCCTCTGTTCCTCTCTGCCTTTAATGTTTTCTCATTTCTAATGGACAGCTTCAAAAAATATTTAATGGCAGAGGATTCAGAGCATTTTAAAGAGATCAATGTTTCTTTCTGCTCTCCCACTCTCCCTGCACAGCCAGCCAAGTCCTGCGCTTGCTCTTAATGTGGATGTGCACCATTACTCTCCCCTTTATCTAATAAGCTAGTCTAGCTAGTGGAAATAAGCTATGGGCCTGCATGGGCGCAGCCTTGTGCTGTTTGGTCCTCCCACGCTTGGAAGCAGCCAAACTCACTCTATCACAGACACTGTTGATGATGATGACAAGACACGATGAAGGTACTGTAACACTCATCTCAGATGCCACTCTTGCTCAGTATTAGTGTTACCATAAGCATCTGATTTAATGTGATGCAGCAGCACATATACAATTCATACTACTGATTGTGACCCATTGGACTTATCTATGGAATAATACACACATTTAAATATGTGCAACAATATTAATGCCTAACTTTGCATGCTGTTGCGTCGTTGCTTTTTAGCGCTTTCTGCTGTTGTTTCAGAGCGTTGCAGACAGCCTCTTCCTCTCCATCTTTTTTCCAGGCTCTAATACACTGATTCAGACATTTAGCCTTGTGCGTAAACTGATGTACTTTCAGACAGTGGCCAAGTCAAAGAAGAAGAGTGGAAGGTGAAGTGAGGCGAGAGAGAAATGAGTGTTGAGGTATTCAGTCAGGATGCAGACACATACATGGTGTATGTCTCAGTCAGATTGAGCAGCAAGTCTTCTACCTGCAGCTCTATCTCTCACAAAACCAAGTCTACGTATGACTTGTGGTTAGTCTTTAGTTAAATCAATATGTGACCACATTATCTAGACAAAAGTTAAGGTGATTGGACAAATGGATTTTAGTTCTGTTTTCTCTCACTGAAATACCTTTACAGAGAATCTGATTGTGACCCCAGGTCTACCCTCTAGCAAGTTATCAGGACATATAGCAGAAGCAGAGTTTAAGAGGAGTGCACCTTCTCCTGTCTCTTAGTTACATAATCTTTCCAACAGGCCTCTAATCAGTACAGCCTAGCATTTAGGCACTAGAACCTAAATCCTCTTTGCTTCCATTCATAATCAGATAAGAGAGAACCTCCTAGATTATAGGTAGTATGAGTTCTTATGGTCTCTGCATGATAATTAAAGCAGCAGCATCTATAATAGTTTTTCCAGGCCACACCTAAACCAAATAAAACACTCATTCTGGTCTTTCTTTCCCCTCTGTTAGTCACCTGCATTGGGAGAATTGTTGAAAGAAAATTTACCAGGGTGTTTTTGCTATTTAGTGTGACCTTTATTTGAGTAGGATGTCTGTAGATGAGGTTTAATATGAGTCAATTGATACAACGATCAAAAAAGTCATGCACCCTTTCCAAAGAGCTTTTTTGCAATACATTTAGATGTGTTTGTGTTCAGATTGTCAAACTAGCTTCAAGAAAACTAGACATGCCTAATAATAATAATAATAATAATAAAAACTTTTTCTCTTTAGTTCACTTTGAAAACTGGACGCATGTCTGATTTTTCTGTTTATATTAGAATATTGTACGGATTCCCCAGGTATATTAGGTCATAGGTGAAATACTGAGATTTATCACAGTTTGTTAGCAAACCAGTTTCACTTTTACAAGCTAAACTGAAGCATTTAAAACAGACAAATCAGGTTTCTAAATTCAAAGTCAGAGGAAAGTATCAATGCAGATCACCTCTGACTAATACTGATTTACATTTTTCCATTTCTCATCTTAAAACAGCAATTTCAAAATGACCTTTTGTTTTCACTTTTGCACAAATAACTGAACTGCTGCCATACTTGGCTGTTATTACAAGTACGATGTAGCAGCAGCCAGAGAACTGTTCAGTCCCAAAGGAGCCCACTGGTCGGCCTTAGTTCTTATTGTACTTGATGGTGCATGTAGTGAGTTTATGAAAGGAGACAATATTAAGCTAAATTAATGAGGCACGACTATTCCTAAATATGTTATCCTCACAATTAAAGCACAGCGAAGGGGACATATGCAGAGGGAAGTGGAAACTAAAAACAACACGACCAATGCGAGACAGAGCTAATGAGCAGCCAGATGGTGTGAGAAGTCTGACGGCTCAAGTCTCAAAGGTAATTGTACCGTTATCTCCTAAAAGTACCTCTAAGATCATTTTTCAGCGTAAACAAACCTTTTACAGACACATTCAGATCCCTAGAACAATTTTGTGAAGTATTTACATGAGTTATTGTTTATGACAATTAATAAAAGGTGGAATCATCACAGCTTGTTCTGTTTTCAATGAAAAAACCCAATATGTTATTTGATTAAACATAGACTAGCTTTTAATAACATTTTACAGAAGACTTATTAATAAATTAATACAATTACAGTTTGTAATTTGTATAAACAAGCAAATGGTTTGTTATACAAATATTTTAGTATTTCATATAGACCTTTGCTTATGTACATATCCAATACAGACAGTTTTGTAGCAGCACATTTTTGAGTTAAACTTCTTTTCCAAATAAGTCTTCATGAGGGATGTACACCCAACACTAAATAACATTTCCATGAGCTTTTGTTCTCCACTGCTTAAAGGAGACTTTGAAATCCTGAAGGCTACCTTCCCTTTGGACGAGTCCACTTCCAACCCCATAGCCTGCAAGTGACAGCATATTTGATGGTGATATATCTACAGCAGGGGTGCCCAAACGTTTTGCTTCTAAGGGCCAGACTGAAAATGAGCCAGTGAGCCACGGGCCAAACATTGCAGCTTTAAAGCGTCTCTTGTTGGCACGCCACTGCCTGTGGTTCTCCACGCGGAGTCCGAGAACTTGAGGCATCGTGTGCAAAGGCTCATGGGGAATTTTTCCAAGGTAATAAGACTATATAAAAGTGAGTAAAATAAACTGCACACATTTGAAATACACCAAGGATTAAACCTATAATTATCAAAGTTGATATGAATAGAAACACAATGAGTGAGCTGTTTATACCAATACAACCCTATATAAATGGTTTGTGACTTAATTACTTAACTAACAGATGTTATTATCATTTGTCATTAAGCTCTGAAATGTCTTTTTGTCAAGATCTGTAAGTTTCTAAATCTAAACATTTACTGACAGGCCAAGAGCAAGTGCTGGCGGCCCAATTTTGGCCCGCGGGCCCCACTTTGGGCACCCCTGACCTACAGGATTTATTGCAAGTTGTGAATGATTATATATGACATGTTTTATATTTGGTTATTTTGAGTTAGTCAAGACTTTTTTTTGAAGAATTTGATAAATACAATACATACTGTTGAAAGTTCTTCTTAAAAAAAGGAGAAAAAAAACTATAGATATTTTTCACATTTTAATAGTGATACCAGCCAATAATACTGCACAGTTTAGAGTCTCAAACATGGGACAAAACCCCTCACAGCACATGTAAAAGCTCATCACGTCCAGAGTCCGGGAAACAAAAACAGATTGTCTAAACAAGCTGGAAAACAAGTTGGAGAACAATCAGCAAACTGGCAATGGGACAAGGCACAGGAACTGCAGGGAAATAAAAACCAGTCACAAGAACAAAGATAGTCCCTGAAACAAGATAAAGACACTTAGTAAAATATGACACAGTGCACAAGGCAAACAATTTATCTGAAAGTATCTAAGAAACAAAACACATCACTTAGCATCTTCACATTGTAATGCAGTGTTGAGAAAATGTGTCCAGTCCATTTATTCCTGTTTGTTCCTCAAGAACAATGCATGACCACATTTGCAGCATATTTCTGTTTTGACTTTGGCTTGACATGAAATGTGCCATGAGGTCTGTTTTGATCTACATTAAGCTCACATACATCTCATATAAACACAACAAAAATTCCAAGTAATTCTGCGATCATCAACTCAATTTGTTAGAATTTTTTATAGACACGATGTGAACTTAAATTGTGTGACTAGAAAATGTCCTATTTTGACAACATCACAGCCTGCAGTGGATTTCAAAGCATTTAATGACATCTGCTCTGCTCAGAAAAAATCTCCCCAGCATAATTACTACACTGTTTGACCAAAATGATCGTTGGCACAAGTTAAAGATGACATCTGTGCAGTAAGTTTAGTTATATTTGTGTATGAATATCACCCACAGTCAAAAAGCTCCTAATGCAACAATTCAATTCAATTCAATTAAACTTTATTTATATAGCGCCACCACATGATAATGTCATCTCAGGGTGCTTCACATAATAATAGGCCAATTCATTCTATAGCCTCAATAAGGGAAACCAGAAATTGGATGAAATCTTGACTTCAATCCAATCACCAGCCTGAGCAAGCAGGCTGGTGATTGGGAAGGACATTGGGAAGGAAAACTCCCTTGTAAAAGGAAGACAAATCCTCCGGCAGAACCCGGCTCAGGGAGGGCAGCCATCCGCCTCAACTGACTGGTGTGGAAAGGACAGGACGGAGGACAGGAAAGAGAGGACAGGGAAGAGGGAACAACATTAAAACAACATTGACACTGCAGCTTTTATCCAGCAAGACCTGCAGAAAGAGGAGAAATAAGTTAATGATGTCATATATCAATACAAGGAAGATAATAAAGTAAATAGAGTAAAAGAAGGCCAGTGCATTATGGGACATCACCATGACTGCATGACTAACATGGCTAAACTATCCCTAACTGTAAGATTTGTTAAAAAGAAAAGTCTTAAGATTGATTTTAAAGGTAGGAAGGGTCTCTGCCTCTCGGACCCACTCTGGGAGCTGGTTCCATAAGAGAGGAGCCTGATAGCTGAAGGCTCTCCCTCCCATAGTTTTCTTAGAGACTCTGGGA